>CM072512.1:78624468-78774468 GCA_036898135.1 Oncomelania hupensis | reverse complement strand
TTGTGACGTGCTCAAGCTAAACAACACGAATGAAATACAAGTTCCTTTCTCAGGACAAATAGGAACAACCGGTTTGCAGCTCCACCATTCATTGTAAGGGAAAGTTGGGCTTCCACAACCTGCTTACAGTGGTCCACTTTAACCACAGAACCTTTTGACATTCACAGTGAGTGCTGCCCCACTAAAAACATAACCTTTCAACAGCCACACCAACAAACACAAACAAAAGCACAACTCTTTCCAAAGTAAATTAATTTTTTTAATCAATAACGTCCGTAGTATTTGTGCCTATCAATAGCAACCGCTCGCTAGATACCTTTCTAGCGCCTAAATGACTTCTAGCAGATCATAGCGCTTTAAACAGGGGACATCACTCCCTGTCAAATGAAAAATTCAAACTTTAGCGGTTGGTTTGAGCAACGAAAGCCCACTTTATCATTGTTTAATGTAATAACCGTGCACACTTTAGTATAAACCCGTTCTTGCCAAAAGCAAAGCCTTTGAATTGGGGCTCTTTAATTAGAAACTACTCCCAATCCAACCCACTATGCATTACCATATACACCTGGCTGATTAAAGCAATAAGTTGGCCGGCGCTCGCGTCCTATTTAAAAGTTCAGGCCGATGCACTGGGTCGAACCCTCGGCCTCGACTTGTGAAACAGGAGGGCCGCGCTCTAGTACATGAGGTATTAATAATAATAATAATAATAATAATAATAATAATAATAATAATAATAATAAGGGATGCCATATATACGCACTTTTCCCTATTAAACTAATAAAGCTCAAAGAGCGGCGATCTGAACCAACATACACAGGCTCATAATATTGTTACACACACTCTCAAATAAACAACCTACACACATTTATAATTCAAACATGTGGTGTAAAGGCAGGGAGGTCGATATTGGAAGACAAAATGGGCTCCAATTGTATTTTGAAATCAGCGATTGACTGCCTCCAATACTATTATTTAAGGGAGTGAGGAAACCAGAGAGCACGCTGTAAAAATCCTCGGTGACATGAAAATCTCGTACCAAGTCACATCAATTCGTCCCGTGCTGGATTCGAACCCGATACCTTCGGCATAGGAAACCGGCGTCTAACTAACTACCAGGCCAACTTTTCTATCATATAGGCATTGTCATCCACACTAACGTATTTTGTTATCGTTTTCAATGTTTCAAGGCGTTTGCAAAATGATTTATGCACATTTAGGCGGTAGACGAAAGCCCATTTCTTGTCTTTTGTGGTCGTGATTTACTGTTAATGATGAAATAAATTAATTATAATGATGCTTTTTGCGTCTTGGAAAACTTTCTTCCAGGACCAGTTTCTTTATGACAATGTGTCATTAGGTCTACATTACAATTCGTTGATTGTGTTGTGAAGTGAGTCAAAAGGTCTTGTAACTTTAGAGACTAAGTCGACTTACATCATGATCAGAATTCTCGTAGGTTATTTTAACGATGAGCTTAGAGAACGCGCCATGTGCTGAATATTATTAGACGATTCGTTTTTAGGACTTGACATTAAGTTGATTTTTTTTCAGGGATGCAGTGTCTCCTTTCTTTCTTTGGAGTATTAGGTATCTGTTACTTTGCCTATGTATGTATTGTTCCTTTTAGTTGTCTGTGCGGTAATGATTTTCTATTATGATGTAAATGTGCTCGTGGTTTTAAAAGTTCACAAGGTTAATATGTCTATGCGAATTATTAAAGAAGTCAGTAAATAAAAAGATGGCATTTCATTTAAGGCTCAGGAAAGATTTTTTTAAGTCAGCTAAGACGGGTCTTAAAAGACGAGCGATTTCTCTTTGTTGTGTAAGTCCTTATAATTTAAAAAAAAAATAAACGTCCTTAATGATACAAGGAGAGAGAGAGAGAGAGAGAGAGAGAGAGAGAGAGAGAGAGAGAGAGCGAGAGAGAGTTAGACTTAGACTTAGACTTAGACTTAGACGTTTTATTGAATAAACACAAAACAGGTTGATTTCAATGGGAATGATGGTGTGGGAGATTCAGCGCGATCATGTGAACTCAGATTATAAAATGACAACATATACAATAAAAAATAAAATTACCAAAAATTCACACTTATTTTACTGTACATTCCATATTCAAAAGCTTACAGGAATAACGAAGTTTGTTGCAAAATCCAAGAAAAAAGAAATACACACCAGAAAGAAGACTACAAAATTCCAAACTTAGAACTATACAAGACTACAAATTTCAGCACAAAGGCAAAAGGAAATTTACTATCATACCAGTCCAAATGTTTTGTCTCTCTTTCACCATCAGTCATTCTCGTTTATTTTATCCATCTACTCTTCGTCAATACTAGCTCTCTCCTTTATTCTGTCACCCCCTCTCGTTACATAATCCACAGGATTTTGTAAACCTTATATGCCCATCTATCTTTATAATCTAGTACTCCTCTCTCCGCTACAAATTTAATACGTCTGTTTCAACTTTCAAATTTCAATACGTTCAAAATACAAACAAGAAACGTCATAAAAAGCAAAAATTCCTACCAAGTTTATGTTTAATCCAAAACAACTCTACTGTAACTCTGCTCTCTTTCTGAATGCTTTATACAAAAACCTGGACAGCTCGCACACATTTATTTGATCATCATCACTCATAAATCCAGAAATGTCAAGGCCAGTATCTTTTATACTTTTCAAATATTGGTGACTCGTTCCTTATTTCTTCGTATGCGGGACAAGTGAACAAGAAGTGAGGCTTATCTTCCACATCGTCGTTGCATACTGGACACACCAGCTGTTGTGGTGTTACTCTTGACCTGTATCTTCGTCTGTGTGTGTTGATCGGGGAGATGCCGAACCTGAACTGGACCTAGGCAATTTTAAAGCATCGTAGCTGGTGACAGTCTACATAATGTTCAAGTTTAAACACCCTCTTTAACTGAGCATAGTACTCAAAGCGCTCACTAGAAAAAAGAGTGAGTTCCAAGTCACTTGTGAATCGATTTAAAAGTCTTTCTTTCAAGGAAGCCAAAAACGACTTGACGTCACCAACACTTTGCCGTTGCCATGCTTCAACAAAACCATTGTCTAAAAACAAATTCTTCAAGGGAAAAGCCCAGAATTTCTTACCAGAGTCACATATTGCACAAAGCATCAAATACGCTTTACGGGGAAGCCTCTATGACGACATTGTAATTAAGCGCAGGCAATATTTAACTGCTCTTAGTGTGGAGTTGACGTACAGTGGGTACCTACCCAACTCGCCATACACCATTTTGTTGGGCGTTTGTTGACCTACATGAAGGAATCTCTTGCATGCAAATAAATGCGCTTTTTCTATAACTCCGAATTGATACCCCACACATCCGAGCCATACAGCAAAATTGGCATCACGTGAGTGTCACGTGGGGTTTATGGGCTCTGCACAATGGAATTATGGACCCTCACGTTTATTCGGTGGGAACTGCTAGTAAGTCACCCAATGAATTACTTTAATAAATTTATTTGTTTAGCTCGTTCTGTGTTAAGGTTGGGGTACAGAGATAGATAGAAAAAATGGTAAAAGATTACTGTCACACTAGCTTTCACACGGCTATGAATCATATGTAGTCCAGCCCCTTGATAACAGTTAAAATCACACATTTATTTCTTCTACTCTATACAAGATTCTCTAAGTACTAATCTAACTTAAAAAGTCTCAGTCACTGCTAATAGTTCGATCGCTGATAGTCTATGCAGCTGTTCTATCTTCATCGGGCACTTGCTAGTATATCTCATGTAGATTTGGACTACTGTGGTCCGTTTTACAGTTTCTGAAGAGTTGGACTACTGTGGTCCTGTTTCCGATCAGTTTAAGTGCACCTATGTTGTTACACTTAACTGCTAGGTGGTGCGGTCGAAGTCCTTCTGTGAGGTAGCTTCAGGTGCACCTGTGTAGTTGTGTAGTTGGGTTCCCTTGCCACGCTGTGGGGTCTTGTAGGGTGTGATCCAGGGTAACTCTCTCCGACCTGTGCGGTAGAGGTTACGCAGACAACTCGTCGTTTCTGTGGAGTTGTGCGCACGGGATAGCTCGGGATAGCTCGCCTGCTCGTCTGTAATATAAGAGACGAAATTCTGCACAACCCTGAATAATCGGTTTGTGCAGAGCGTCTCACTGAAAGCCAAGTAGCCCTCAGTGATAGCTCCACATCTCTATACATAAGCGACGAACATTCTGCTACTTCCAGGGTCCACTGGAATCTCACTCTAAATTCCTATACATATATAAATATCAAACGTGGCTAACTATACACATACAGAATTAATAATATTATAAACATTCAGTGGTACAGCCACTGGTCTGCAAACATACATATAAGTTAAACAACAGTGGTTCCGTACGGGATACAACATGGCGGCGTAACCGGTCGTGTTTCGCCTCGTGCTCGGCTCTTCCACGTGGTCCCGCAAATTCGGATTAACAATTCACATTTATGCATAGCAAATTCCACAAACATAATTTCAACAATAATATAAATATATCACGATGAAACAGAAGGGTGTTCATTTACCTGTCTGACAAGTTCAGGCCCGTTGTGACTTGATAGAATTCTAAGATTCTAAGTCCTGCTTCCTGGTCTAAGTGTGTAGAGATTTCTCTGCCAGCTTTATAGCTGTTAACACTTCGGTGTATTCCTCCCAACTGACCAAAAATGTGCGGGGTTTGGACCTAGTCAAACTGGCTCCAACCGCTTTGCCTAAGCTCTCCCATTGGTTCCAACGGTCCGATTCAAAACTCAAGTGCTGACGTCACTGCGCTGTGTGTGTGGCTCAGGCTCGCAGTGTGCTGTAATTTAATTGCTGCTGTGTACTATACTAACTCTCTACTGTTACAAAGGCTACACAATGCTAAATAGTCGATAGGCAGAGTTTAAACTAGCCAATTCGTGACAGGCTCCCTCAACTGAAAAAAGGCGATGACTACTGGATTCGACCTTTTTCTACTACAGAGCCTAGTTTAACACTGCACTATCCTAGGGTCCTATTTACAAACTAAGTAAGTTGCTCTACCTGAGCTGCAATGCTGTGCCAGGTAGCTATGGACACTAGTGACAGGGTATTATTGGGCGGGGACGAATTCTGGTGCTGTGGCCCTTAGTTGTGTTGGGTGGGCGACAGCTGCTGTGTCCTCCACGAGATGGCGACTGAGGTAGTCGGCTCCGTGGTTCTCTTTGCCGGGTATGTACTCGATCTGGAATGAGTACGCCTGAAGGGTGAGTGCCCATCTCATCAGGCGAGAGTTCAAAGACTTGGAGGCTGCCAGGAACGATAGTGGTTGGTGGTCCACCTGAACTGTGAAGGGGGTCCCATACAGGTAGAGTTGGAATTTCTGTATGGCCCAGACTAGTCCAAGGCATTCCTTCTCCGACGTGGCGTAGTGGGTCTCGGCGGGTCTCAATTTTCTGCTGGCGTAGGCGACAGGGAATAGCTTCTCCGCATTCTTGGGGTCGCGCTGTAGCAGTACTGCTCCGAGGCCTAAGTCGCTTGCGTCGGTGCGAAGAACGAATGGCTGAGTCAAATCGGGTAGATGGAGTACTGGCGCCGATGTCATTCTGTCCTTGAGTGTTTGGAATGCTGTCTCGCATTCGGCTGTCCATACGACTTTGTCCGGGGCGATTTTCCGGGTTCCATTTGTCAGTGGTACGGCGATGCTGTTGTAGTTGCGGATGAACTTCTTCCGCGATGGCGATGGCCATCCATGTGTGTGTGCCGGGGGTCGCTGGTCGGTCCGTGTATTTCTTGAGGAGATTGATGTGGTGGTACCGGGCTCTCCCGTTTACCTCTACTTGGTAGACTGTCTTGGATTTCTTGGCAGTCACCCGGTACGGTCCTCTCCAAGCGATGTCCAGCTTGTTGGTTCCACTTGGAAGTAAGAGTAGCACTTGATCGCCGACTTGCAGTTCTCTGTCCTTCGCGTGGCGGTTGTAGTACTTCGCCTGACGGGCTCTTGCCTTCTTCAGTGCTTCACCAGCTTTCTTCCACGTTGCTTTGAGGGTTTCCTGCAGGTCTGCGACGTACTTGGTGGCACCTCTTGGTGTGTCGTCTATCTTGGCCTCCGTCCAACTTCTGCGTAGAGCTTCTAGCGGTCCGGCTAGAGGTCTGCCGAATAGCAATGTTGACGGGGTGTAGCCTGTGGCTGCATGGGGTGTTTCTCTATATGCGAACAGTGCCGCATTCACGTAGGTGTCCCACGCTTCTGGATTGTCGTCGGCGACTTTCCTGAGTATGGTGAGAAGGGTTCCATTCAGTCTTTCTACTTGTCCGTTGCTGGCGGGGTGGTATGGTGGTGTGCGAATGTGATGAACTTGTATCAACTTCAACACGTCTTGCATCAGGCGGCCGGTGAACTGCGATCCGTTGTCCGTTCTAATGCTGTCCGGGAATCCGACTCTGGTAAAGATGGCGATGAGTGCATCTGCAATCTTCTTGGTGTCGATCGCTGGCAACGGGACTGCTTCGCACCACATCGTACATGCGTCGACGAGTGTGAGTAGAAATCTGTTCCGCTTCTTGGTCATGGGCAGTGGTCCTACTATGTCTACTGAGACTTGCTGGAACGGCACGCCGACTACTACCGATGGTCCTAAGGTAACTGGTACGGTGTGATGTCGCGGGGAATATCGTTGACATTGGTGGCAAGATTTCACGTAGCGCTTGACATCCTCCGTGATTCCTGGCCAATAGTAGTGTGCGCTGATTCTCTGCACTGTGGCTCCAATTCCCATGTGTCCGCTGAGTGGCATGCTGTGGCCTAGTTCTAGTACTTGGGCTCGAAGGGTGGCTGGTAGTACTAGTTGGGTGTGATCTCCATCTCCTTGTCGATGAAGAATTCCCTCTTCCATGTAGAAGTCTCCCTTGTGCGGGGGTGTGTGCGCCTTGGGTAGCTTCTGGAAGCACTTCGCTATCGAGGTGTCTTCTTTCTGTGCTGTTTTGATCTCTTCGAGTCCTGGATTCGGAGCGAACTCGGGCTGGGGTGGTTGGGTTTTAGCTTGGGCCCTGGTTTGCACTGCAGCTATCTCTACAGTTTTAGGGGGCGTGCCTAAGAACACATACCTACAACCTAGCACTAGATCATACAGGGGTTTCTGTAAAACAGCTGCTTGGATTCGTCCTGTGACGTACCTACTCTCTACTTCGATCCATGCTATTGGGCAAGTAGTCGTCGGTTTCGTCAAGTCTGCTCCTTGTAAGTCGACTGTCTTGTCTGTCAAGTCCGCGCGCGATACAAGAGATTCGCTAACTATCGCGTCGTATGATAGACCTGTGTCATACAGACAGTTCGCTTCTTTTCCGTTGACCTTGACCGTGTCTGTCACCGATGGGTGATCTCCGATCGTGTGTGGCTTGTTACCGCTACTTTGAGTTAGAACTCTGTGCGCTGGCCGGCTTTCGCGCTCTTCCCTACGTTGTGCGGCCAACTTGAAACATTCTGCGGTGGAGTGATTGTTTCTGTTGCAGAACGAACAATACCGTCTCTGTTCTGCGGGACCTCTTTTCCCGAATTCCGTGTTGGGTCCTTTATTTGGCCCAGGTCTGGGGTTATTCGGCTTATTCGCGGTGCGCTCTTCCCGGTTAGGGCTTCGTTTCTGTGCCTCTTTCCCGTTAGGCTTTAGGTCTCGCCTGAAGCTCTTGGCTTCTCCGTGGGCGGCCACGTACCTATCTGCGACCTTGACCAGATCTTCTAGTCTTTCCGCGCCCTGCTCTACTGAGAATGTTCTCAGCTCGGGGGTCATGGTTTCCCGTAGCTGTTCCCATACTAACAGTTCTGTCAGTCCATCATACGTCTTAGCCGTGGCTGACTGGCTAATCCACTTATCCAGCATTGTGGACAACCGATCCGCGAACTGCGCATAGCTCTCTCCTTTCACTCTCCGATTGGTGCGGAACTTTTGCCGGTAGCATTCTCCTGTCAGTTCGAATCCCGTTAGGAGTGCCTCTTTTACTTTGTGATAGTCAGTCACTCTGTCAGTCGGTAGCTTACTGTAGATGTCATAAGCCTTTCCTCTAAGCCCTTGACTAAGCTTAAAAGACCAATGAGTGGGATCTAGTTTATACTCAGTTGCTAGACGCTCAAACCTAGTCAGATAGAGATCTAGACCTTCTTCTCTCTCATTGAATGTTCCCAGTGGAAATGACATTCCTTGTACAGGGTTGGATGCTACTTCTAGCTGATCTGAGTGGGAAGGGGTTGAGGAAGAACTTGAAGCTCCTGATCCCAATCTTCTTAGCTCTAACTCATGCTGTCTTTCTTTTTCCTTTTCTTCCCTCTCTTTTTCTTTTTCTGCCCGCTCTTTTTCTTTTTCTGCCCTCTCATACTCCCATCTCCTAACTTCTGCTTCTCTCTCTGCTGCTAATGCTGCCTTCTTTTGTTCTACTTCTAACTCTGCTTTCTTTTGCTCTGCTTCTAATTTCTTCTGCTCTGCTTCTAATGCTAGCTTCTTCTGTTCTGCTTCTAATTCTAATTTCTTTTGCTCTGCTTCTAAGGCTAGTTTCTTCGCCTCCCTTTCTGCTGCTCTCTCTGCCTTAGCCTCCTGTTTCTCTACCTCTGCATTGATATACGCAATTAGGTCTGCCCCTGCTAAGTGTAAAGCTTCTCCTAGTTCCTTGAAACGCAATCTCAAGGCCACTGGGTCCGACATTGTCAAACGTGTCTATGAACAACCTCTGAATCAAGTGGAATACAAAAACACTAGCAATATTGCAAATCAATAAAAACAATGCAAAGACAATCAAATTCGTAATCAATAATAGAATACAACAAGAGTCAAATGGCATACAACAGTTATTTAAGCAAAACCTGCAAAAGAACAATGCAACATACAGGCACAAAAATATTTGAAGCAAAAAAGTTTTTAACTAAAGAATAGTGCACCCAACTGATCAGTCCTTGTTACCACTATTCTAAGTTATTCTACTACTCCTACTGTTATCTAATTTTATTGTACTTAGGTCCGGTTATACCCAATTCCTATTATACACAGATCCTGGCAGGCTCGCCAATTAAAGTGTCACGTGGGGTTTATGGGCTCTGCACAATGGAATTATGGACCCTCACGTTTATTCGGTGGGAACTGCTAGTAAGTCACCCAATGAATTACTTTAATAAATTTATTTGTTTAGCTCGTTCTGTGTTAAGGTTGGGGTACAGAGATAGATAGAAAAAATGGTAAAAGATTACTGTCACACTAGCTTTCACACGGCTATGAATCATATGTAGTCCAGCCCCTTGATAACAGTTAAAATCACACATTTATTTCTTCTACTCTATACAAGATTCTCTAAGTACTAATCTAACTTAAAAAGTCTCAGTCACTGCTAATAGTTCGATCGCTGATAGTCTATGCAGCTGTTCTATCTTCATCGGGCACTTGCTAGTATATCTCATGTAGATTTGGACTACTGTGGTCCGTTTTACAGTTTCTGAAGAGTTGGACTACTGTGGTCCTGTTTCCGATCAGTTTAAGTGCACCTATGTTGTTACACTTAACTGCTAGGTGGTGCGGTCGAAGTCCTTCTGTGAGGTAGCTTCAGGTGCACCTGTGTAGTTGTGTAGTTGGGTTCCCTTGCCACGCTGTGGGGTCTTGTAGGGTGTGATCCAGGGTAACTCTCTCCGACCTGTGCGGTAGAGGTTACGCAGACAACTCGTCGTTTCTGTGGAGTTGTGCGCACGGGATAGCTCGGGATAGCTCGCCTGCTCGTCTGTAATATAAGAGACGAAATTCTGCACAACCCTGAATAATCGGTTTGTGCAGAGCGTCTCACTGAAAGCCAAGTAGCCCTCAGTGATAGCTCCACATCTCTATACATAAGCGACGAACATTCTGCTACTTCCAGGGTCCACTGGAATCTCACTCTAAATTCCTATACATATATAAATATCAAACGTGGCTAACTATACACATACAGAATTAATAATATTATAAACATTCAGTGGTACAGCCACTGGTCTGCAAACATACATATAAGTTAAACAACAGTGGTTCCGTACGGGATACAACATGGCTCGGCTCTTCCACGTGGTCCCGCAAATTCGGATTAACAATTCACATTTATGCATAGCAAATTCCACAAACATAATTTCAACAATAATATAAATATATCACGATGAAACAGAAGGGTGTTCATTTACCTGTCTGACAAGTTCAGGCCCGTTGTGACTTGATAGAATTCTAAGATTCTAAGTCCTGCTTCCTGGTCTAAGTGTGTAGAGATTTCTCTGCCAGCTTTATAGCTGTTAACACTTCGGTGTATTCCTCCCAACTGACCAAAAATGTGCGGGGTTTGGACCTAGTCAAACTGGCTCCAACCGCTTTGCCTAAGCTCTCCCATTGGTTCCAACGGTCCGATTCAAAACTCAAGTGCTGACGTCACTGCGCTGTGTGTGTGGCTCAGGCTCGCAGTGTGCTGTAATTTAATTGCTGCTGTGTACTATACTAACTCTCTACTGTTACAAAGGCTACACAATGCTAAATAGTCGATAGGCAGAGTTTAAACTAGCCAATTCGTGACAGTGAGCATCAAAAGGTTTAAATAAAATGCTGCTGGAGACGTCTCCAAGCCTGGATAAACATGTCAGTATTCTGGAAGCCCGTATTTTACCTTTCGTAGCCAGCTCACCCACAGCTTGAGTTAATGTTAGCTTGATGGTAAAATGTAACCCTAAGTACTTGTAGCTGTTGACTACTTCAATGGCTTCATTTCCGTACCACCACTGCTCTTTCTCTGCTAGAAAACTCCCATTTCGGAAGACAATTAATTTTGTTTAGCACAAGTTAACTTCCATACTAAAATTCTCTGAAAATTTTTTAAGAATATTAATTTATTTTTGAAGTCCTGCAACTAAGTATGACGTCAACGCAACATCATCTGCGAATAAAATAATTAAAATCTGGATGAAGTCTGAGGAAAGCTGTACACCAAGTACACCTTTGTGAGCAATTTCATGGGCTAATTGATTTATTAAAAATGAGAATAGAGTGGGAGATAACACACAATCCCTTGTTTAACGCCACTGGGACACTAAAAAAAACTTGGTTAAGCCGTCCACACAACGTACGCATGCGCGCACTGACTTGTATGTATTTTGAAGGATGTGCAACATTTTCCCTCCCACACCAGACTTTCTTAAGGAATTCCACAAAACCGCTCTGTTGACGATGCCTTGCGAAAGTCTACGAAATGTACATAGATTTTACCAGATCTTCTGAGTAAGTATTTGTGTACTATTGCGTACAATACAAAAATATTGTCAACTGTGGAATAGCCTCTCCGGAAACCACTTTACGTTTCTTCCATTTTAACGTTAGTCTCAGCCCAGTCAGATAACCGTTTGTTGAGTATGTGAGAGAAGACCTTTCCTACAATACTGAGCAGTGACACTCCTCTGTAATTTTCCGGATTGTCTCTGTTTCCTCTTTTGTGAATAGGCACAACACACCTGTCCAGGCACTTAGATAATTTCCTGAGAGAGAGAGAGAGAGAGAGAGAGAGAGAGAGAGAGAGAGAGAGGGCGGAGGAGGAGGGGGGTCTAGAAATAATCGTTTTAACGCAAGTATTTGCTATTGACACAGAATTGATGAAAATAATGTTGATGTAACGTGTTTCTAAAGCCAGGATAGAGATGTGTCATTCGAATTTATGCGACTGCGGCAAGCAAGCATAAAGTCAAGAATATAGGAAGATGGATGACAGCTCAAGTCGGTTTAAAGGAATCTGCATTTGATGTGTGATACTTTGTTCTCGTTTAAAATCGGCTTTAACGATTTTAAACATCCAGAATTATTTGTCGGCCCGTTGCTCGTCATTTCTCAAGAAATACTGAGTTGCTTGGGTCAATGTGCTGTTCAACAAGTTTTACTCTATACATGAGAAAAAAAAATCAAACCGCCTTAACCGCTTTTGAGGCTTCAGTATTATTGTGATGTAACTTATATTTTCTTGTGATGCTCTTTTTTTGTTTTATAAAAATATTTTCCCTTATGAACTTCTTAATTTTGGTCTATACATTTTTGTTCTTATATCCTATCCTATAACTCTGAGGTCGTTGGGGCACCACAGATGAACGTTTAACCAGCATACTCCATCTTTCTCTGTCTTCAGCAACCCTGATGGCTTCGCTCAATGTCAAGCCAGTCCATTCTCGAATGTTGTCCTCCCACCTCTTTTTCGGTTTCCCTCTTCTTTTACCTCCTTGCACTGTGACTTGCAGGATGGTCCCTGCAAGGCCAGACGATCTGGTGACGTGGCAATACCATCGAAGTTCCGTTTCTTCATCACTGTAAGCAGGTCATAGTGTTGTCCAATGGCTTGTGTGATGGTCTGTCGGACTTCGTCGTTGGTGATGTGCTGGGCATAGGAAATGCCCGGAAGTCTTCTGTAGCATCTCATCTGTATACTTTGTATTCTTCGTGGTAGATCTGCTGTGAGGGTCCATGTTTCGCAAGCGTATAGGAAGTTGAAGATGACAAGGGAGCGCAGCAGCCTTACCTTGGAATGTAGACTGATGGTCTTGTATTTCCAAATGGGCTTCAACCTTGCCAGGGCAGCAGTTGTTTGTGCGATCCTAAAGAGGACTTCCTGTCGGGACGCATTGTCTGATACAATGGCTCCTAAATATTTGACGATGTGCACTGTGTTGAGGGATTGGCCTTGGACTTTGATGTCCGTGATGATGCGATTGGTGTTGTTGGTCATCATTTTGGTCTTCTCTGCACTTAAATCCATTTCCTAGGTTCTGGAGGTAGTGTCAAGCTTCTGTACAGCTGTTTAAGTTCTTGTTCCTCTCAAGTCAATCCATCAATGTCATTCGCAAAACGAAGGTTGGAGATTGCTCTACCCCTATGCTGACTGTGCCTTATGACATGATGCACTCTAGGAAGATGTTGAAGAGGGTTGGAGAGAGTGGGCATCTTTGACGCACACCGATTGTTGTTCTGAACCAGTTTCCGATGGCGCTGTTATGGAAGACAGCAGTGGTTGCCTTGTCATACAGGCTTTTGATGGCTTCAATAACTTTAGGGCTAACGTTGTACATTTTCATGGTTGCCCACAGAGCTGCATGCCAGACTCGATCAAACGCCTTCTTGAAATCTAAGAACACAGGATATAGATGTTGTTGGTGCTGTAGGTATTTCTCGCAGATTATTCTGAGGTTGAAAATCTGTTCAGTGGTACTTCGCCCTTCCCTGAATCCTGCTTGTTCTTCAGCTATGGTTTGTTCAGCTTGGGGTTTCAATCTGTTGAGTATTATTTTCAGGAGGATCTTGCTGGGATGGCTGATGAGGCTGATGGTGCGGTAATTTTCACACTCCTGAAGGTTATCTTTTTGGGGAAGAGTGATGATAAGCGACTGGGTCCATGTTGTAGGCCACTTCCCACTCTGCCAGATCTTGTTACAGATAAATATAATGGTGAGGGCCTCAGTCATCGCTTCTCCTTCTGCTTGAAGCAGTTCCGCGGGTATGTTGTTTACTCCCGCTGACTTCTCTTAACAATAATAATTATATTTTCTTTTGAAGCTCTTGAGTTTTTAGTGTAACGAATATGTTTCCATTTAAAGCTCTTTTTAGCTGTTAAAAAATAATAGAAGAAGAAAAAGAAAGAATAACACAATGTTTTCATGCTTTAAAAATTGTGTTTTTTATGCTCTAAATTTGTTCTGCTTTCTGTTGATGTTTTCCTGGAGCGTGTACATCGCAATGGGCTGTGACAAGAGAAGAACGAAGCCCCTGAGAAATTGCATTTAACGCGGACAACTCTTACCGCCTGAATGCTCACCCTTCTCTCAGCTCTCGGGATGTTCTTTTTCTATTTACCTTTATCGGGTACAGCCCTTCTCACTCTCTCTCTCTCTCTCTCTCTCTCTCTCTCTCTCTCTCTCTCTCTCTCTCTCTGTCTATGTCTGTCTCACACACACAACACACACACACACAAACACTTTTCTCTCTCATTTTTTCTCTCTCTCACTCGCTTTCTTTCTCTCTCTCTTTCCTTCTCTCTCTATCTCTCTCTCTCTCTCTCTCTCTCTCTCTCACACACACACACACACACCTTCTCTCTCGTTCTCTCTCACTTTTCTCTCTCTCACTCGCTTTCTCACTCTTTCTCTTTCCTCTCAAAATCACACGCATGCAGAAGAGCACACGCAAACACAGCACACACACATACACCACACCACAACACAACACATACACCCACACCCGCACACACACACACACAACACACACGCACACACACACACTGCAGAAACCTTAATGTAGCTTTTCCTTGGCGGCGCAAGTTTTGTCATACTTTCCTTTCCACGCCTTCGTTTGACTCTGAAGTTTGCTCGACGTCTTCTTTTTGTCCTCTTGTTTCTTGGTTTACTTCTATTTTAGCTGGGTTTTTGTGCGTTATCTAGTCTCTCATTCGTCAAGCTGATGACTTTTTTCTGGTTTAGAGAGGTTCTTCAAGCGTCAGTGTGAAGGTATTGGACGTGTGAGCCGCTGGCAATCACGAAGGCCCGAGCTCTCAACCCTTCGGGGAGGATAACCTCGTTTACATCGATCCTCCCTGCAAGGTGTGAAGTAGCCCTGGCAGAAAAGGGGCAAAACATCGGCAAACATTTTGCCTGTCTCGCCTGTCCTGTCCTGTCCGTCAGCTCAGGCTCTTCGTGCCGCCGGCATTACCGTCAGCAGCTAAGACCACTGAAATATACAACGGCAGCTCCCACCTCTAGGATATACAATGGTAGCTCTAAACTCTAAGATATACAATGGTAGCTCTAACCTGTAAGATATAATGGTAGCTCTAACCTGTAAGATACCATGGTAGCTCTAAACTCTAAGATATACAATGGTAGCTCTAACCTTTAAGATACAATGGCAGCTCTAACCTGAAAGATACAATGGTAGCCCTAAACTCTATGATATACATTGGTAGCTCTAAACTCTAAGATATACAATGGTAGCTCTAAACTCTAAGATATACAATGGTAGCTCTAAACTCTAAGATATACAATGGTAGCTCTAACCTGTAAGATACAATGGTATCTCTAACCTGTAAGATACAATGGTAGCTCTAACCTGTAAGATACCATGGTAGCTCTAACCTGTAAGATACAATGGTAGCTCTAAACTCTAAGATATACAATGGTAGCTCTAACCTGTAAGATACAATGGTAGCTCTAACCTGTAAGATACCATGGTAGCTCTAAACTCTAAGATATACAATGGTAGCTCTAAACTCTAAGATATACAATGGTAGCTCTAACCTGTAAGATACAATGGTAGCTCTAAACTCTAAGATATACAATGGTAGCTCTAAACTCTAAGATATACAATGGTAGCTCTAAACTCTAAGATATACAATGGTAGCTCTAACCTGTAAGATACCATGGTAGCTCTAACCTGTAAGATACAATGGTAGCTCTAACCTGTAAGATACAATGGTAGCTCTAAACTCTAAGATATACAATGGTAGCTCTAAACTCTAAGATATACAATGGTAGCTCTAAACTCTAAGATATACAATGGTAGCTCTAAACTCTAAGATATACAATGGTAGCTCTAACCTGTAAGATACCATGGTAGCTCTAACCTGTAAGATACAATGGTAGCTCTAAACTCTAAGATATACAATGGTAGCTCTAACCTGTAAGATACAATGGTAGCTCTAACCTGTAAGATACAATGGTAGCTCTAACCTGTAAGATACAATGGTAGCTCTAACCTGTAAGATACAATGGTAGCTCTAACCTGTAAGATACAATGGTAGCTCTAACCTGTAAGATACCATGGTAGCTCTAAACTCTAAGATATACAATGGTAGCTCTAACCTGTAAGATATAATGGTAGCTCTAACCTGTAAGATACCATGGTAGCTCTAAACTCTAAGATATACAATGGTAGCTCTAACCTGTAAGATATAATGGTAGCTCTAACCTGTAAGATACCATGGTAGCTCTAAACTCTAAGATATACAATGGTAGCTCTAACCTTTAAGATACAATGGCAGCTCTAACCTGTAAGATACAATGGTAGCCCTAAACTCTATGATATACATTGGTAGCTCTAAACTCTAAGATATACAATGGTAGCTCTAAACTCTAAGATATACAATGGTAGCTCTAACCTGTAAGATACAATGGTAGCTCTAACCTGTAACATACAATGGTAGCTCTAACCTGTAAGATACAATGGTAGCTCTAACCTGTAAGATACAATGGTAGCTCTAAACTCTAAGATAAACAATGGTAGCTCTAACCTGTTAGATACATTGGTAGCTCTAAACTCTATGATATACAATGGTAGCTCTAAAATCTAAGATATACAATGGTAGCTCTAACCTGTAAGATACAATGGTAGCTCTAAACTCTATGATATACAATGGTAGCTCTAAACTCTAAGATATACAGTGGTAGAAAGAGTCTGTACGTTTGTGGGTGTGATAGTAAACAGAGACCTTTATTTCTTATCTAGAAGTCAATTATATATTGCATTCATTTAGCTAGTATAAACAGGTACACCCATTTAAAATATCCATCCGTTACACAGCTTTAACCTGTAAGATACAATGACAGCGCTGACGTGTAAGATACAATGGTAGCTCTAATCTATAAAATATTAAATGGCAGCTCCAACCTGTAAGATACAATGACAGCGCTGACGTGTAAGATACAATGGTAGCTCTAATCTATAAAATATTAAATGGCAGCTCTAACCTGTAAGATACAATGACAGCGCTAACCTGTAAGATCCAATGGTAGCACTAATCTATAAAATATAAAATGGCAGCTCCAACCTGTAAGATACAATGACAGCGCTAACCTGTAAGATCCAATGGTAGCTCTAATCTATATAATATAAAATGGCAGCTCCAACCTGTAAGATACAATGACAGCGCTAACCTGTAAGATCCAATGGTAGCTCTAATCTATATAATATAAAATGGCAGCTCTAACCTGTAAGATACAATGACGGCGCTGACATGTAAGATACAATGGCAGCTCTAACCTCAATGATATACAATGGCAGTTCTAACCTGTAAGATACAATGGCAGTTCTAACCTGTAAGATACAATGGCAGTTCTAACTTGTAAGATACAACGGTAGCTCTAACCTGTAAGATGCAACGGCAGTTCTAACCTGTAAGATACAAAGACAGCTCTAACCTGTAAGATACAATGGCGGCTCTAACCTGTGTCACAATAGGCTATTTAGACCCTGCACGGCTTCACGCCTTAAATAGTTCTGCCTGCTGTAGCCTTTGTAAATTAAAGTATCTGCCTAGCAGACGACAGAAGTAAATGACTGTGCTAAACATGTGTAAGCTAACTCTCGCTCAGGTAGGTAGTGACCCCATCCTGCTGACGTATAGCCACCCCCGCTAGGAGGCGCTCAGACCTCACGAGATTTTCGCGGGCTTATGGTTTAGGGAGTCAGTCCTTGTCTGACCTCAACCAAGTAGGACGCACGCTGAAAGATCTCTCTAGCTGAAGACTAAAGCAGTTGACGGGTGAAATTCATTCATCGCAGTTTAGCCACAGCCTGACATTGTCAAAAAGGTAAATGATCAATCTTTTGTTTCATCGCGATTTATTGATAATATTGTTGGATTATTCTTGTGAAGTCTTGCTATATTTTATCATTGTGAATGTTTGTAAAACTTAGCGTGACCACGTGGCGGACACGCTACCGGTTTCGACACCATGAGGTATCCCTTACGGACCCACTGTTGTTTCTCCTATGTTTATTATTGCAGACCAGTGGCTGTACCGGAGAATGTGTATATTGTTAATTTCTTCTCCATGTGTTTAGTATAGCCATGATTTATGTATATGTGTAGGAACTATGTTGGAGATTCCAGTGGACCACGGACTTAGAAGAATGATCGTCCCTTGTTTGTATAAGTGGAGCGATCACTGAGGGCTGTTTCCGCCATCAGTGAGACGCTCTGTACACCTTTAGTAAACAAGGCGTTGCAGAACCTTGTATTATGTTTTGCAGACGTGCAGGCTTGTTGGTCCGATGCAGGAAATAGACTACTAAGTGTCAACCCTGACATTCTGCTTGTAGGGGAACATCGAGGACTGAGCTTCGATAGCCCAATATTCAACAACCAAGGAGGAGACACCATCACCACTCCTCAATGAATCAGCTAAGTGCAAGAAGAATTGCACTAACACTGATCTAGAAAGACTGTGCGGTATAGTCCACTCTCCTGAAAACCAACATTAGGCAAACCAGAACAAATAGCCCAATAATGAGACAGTAGCAAATATCAAGAACAGTAGCAGCATAGACCCATCAAGGAGCGAACTATTCGAAGTGAATTTGGACATTTAAGTTAATAGAGTGTTTAGAGAATTATGTATAGAGTAGAGGAAATAAATGTGTGACATTTACTGTTAACAAGTGGCTGGACTACCTATGTTTCATAGCCGTGCGAGAGCTAGTGTGTCAGTGAATCTTTTACCATTTTCTCCTTATCTCTATAACCCTATCCGCACACAGACCGGGCTAAACATATTAATACACTCACACTGACAACATTATTAAGATTAGTCATAGGGTGATTAAACTAGCCGATCCCCGCAGACAAAGACGAGTGGGTAATAGCATTCCATTGTGCAGAGCCCAATAACAACAGACCCACCGTCACAACCTGTAAGATATAATAGCGGTTCTAAACCTCTAAGATTCAATGACAACTTCAATATGTACGCTCCTTTTCTGACATAGTACAATGGCAGCCCTACCTACAAAGGCGGGGCTGCCATAGTATGTACAATGGCCGCTCCTACCCTCTACGAATAAGACAAAATGAAACACCAAGTTTTAAGATGCAAAGGAATCAATCTACTGCATGCTGGTTATAAGAGGAATGTTATGCTTAGGATTGAAACGTTTCTAACGTATGTAGACTGGTGGCAGGAATATCTCCGTTACTCAGTATTAAGCCTACTGTAGCACGAGCACGAGCCTCCTGATGTGATGTGCTAACTCCACTACTCAGACTTGATCAGACTGTGGCAATCTGATTTTTCCCCTCTTTATTTTATTTATTCCACACTTTTCATCCGATTGCTCTTGGTGTGGGATGGAAAAAAATAGCGACAGAAAAGGAGGGAAGAAAGCAAATGGTTGTGGTGGTGGTGAATTTGATGATGATGATGATGATGATGATGATGATGATGATGATGATGATGATGATGATGATGATGATGATGATGATGATGATGATGATGATGATGATGATGATGATGGCAGGAGGAGAGAGAGAGAGGATTGCAGAGAGAGAAGAGGGGTCACAAAGTTGTGAGGGTAGGGGCGTCTGCAAGAAGACAGAGAAAGAAGAAAAGGACTGATGCGGACACAGACAGAGAAGTATGATGACTGAGCTAAAAGAAGGAGTGGCATCCAAAGACAGGAAATCGGAAAAAGGAGGAGAGGGAAGCAGCAAGGTTTGAAGTGGAAGAAAGTTCTTTAAGCTCCGCAACAACCACACACACGCGCACTGTGGCTCTTAAATCCGGGGATATGGAAAGTGAAGAAAGTGTGATACACTAAAGCTGAGTATTAGAAACAATTAAAAGTTGCGCCTGATTCGGATAAATACAATACAATACAATACATATTTATTGTCCCACTTCCACAATATAGAAAAAAAAACCTCGAGAAATTATCTTTGGCATTGAGCGCAAATTTTGCATAAAGTAGATAAGTGAACAAAATTAAAAAATACAATTTTTCATGCTTACAACAGCCATGGCTCAGCCGGGCATTCCCTCTCTCTCTCTCTCTCTCTCTCTCTCTCTCTCTCTCTCTCTCTCTCTCTCTCTCTCTTTCTCACTCTCTTCCTTTCCTCATCCATGCACACACATCCACACACACGCACACACACACACACATACACACACACTGGCCCTTAAACATCAATTGCAGTATAGCTAAAACAAGAATAAAGCGTAACCTGATAGATCTCTGACATGAAATGCGTTGGTCTTGCGTAATGTACTTACCAGCACAAAGAGCCCCTCAAGGCGCTTGCCCAAAACAGAATGGAACTCAAGACGTTGATGGCACCCACTTGCTGCTTGATGCGCACTGTCAAATGACCAGGAACAATCACTAACCACCTAAATGTCAACCCTCTGTAACTTTATTTGAGCGTTTCGCCTGCCTTATTTGACCAAACGACGGAGTTCCGTAACTTGCCACTGCGGTGACACGAAGGAGGTGAAACACAGTATAAAGAGGCTATAAGTCAACTTCAGTTGGGGAAAAAAAATATCATTTCACCTTTGAATTGCGAACCAGAGTCTGTAGCACGCCAAGCAAACTAAACTACTGTTGTGAATCTCTCGGTTCTGACACTATGTACGGAGTGTATTGATGAGGATAAAGAGAGGTAGAGAGGAGAATGTTGATGATGTCTTTTGGAGTCGCCAAGGGATGAAGTGAACCAAGCCGATGGTTTCTTTATATTGATTTACAACCGGCTTTCCCCCTGATGCAATAGAGCAGCTGCGTTTCTGGTACCTTAGGGACATGCTCTTGCACGTTTGACCTTTAAATCATGTTACTTTCGTTTAGCAGAGTGGCAGGGCGCCTTCAGACTTCTCTCACAAACTATACAGCATACTGGACAACATTGTGTCTGGAGCTGCCGTAATGCATGACAACAAACGTTTGGCGCTTGCGAACAACAGACTGCGCAAATAATGCAATCTGGCGGTGGGCGGTGGGGTTGTAGTGGGGGAAGGGGAAGAGAGGGTGGCGGGAGAGCGTGGAATGAACGGGAAAAGGATGTTGGGGGTGAGTGAGAGTGGATTTAGGAGTGGTCCTTTCATCAAACCTCAAAATACCCGCAGCCTTCCTCAAGCGTTAAAACTAATTAGCCTACATAATTAATGAACTGAAGGGTCCAAAGAAGGGGAATTGACCAAACAATGTTTTTTAATCGTTAGAGTTTATAATGCGAATATCCACGTTTTAAGAGCATGTTCAATGAGGCGTAAATTTGTTTGTGTATATGTATTGGTATAAGGAAATGTCTAGAATCATTATATTAAATAAAAAGACATTAAATAAAACAACTAAAAACATGATTAATGTGGTAATATTGTATGTAAATGGACCTTTTCGCGTATTTGGTCAGTTTTAGCTGTATGTGTTCTCATCATTACATGGCTGTGGCAGCTATTGACAACTGTCAACTGTCAGCTCGTAAAGAAAATTTAGTATGGTATTGGCGTGAAAAAGAACGGTCCTTACACAATTTCCTGGCCCTAAGAATTGCTCTCTCTCTGTCCGTCTTTCTGCCTCTCTCTCTCTTTCTCTCTCTGTCTCTCCCCCCCCCCCCCCCCTCTCTCTCTCTCTCTCTCTCTCTCTCTCTCTCTCTCTCTCTCTCTCTCTCTCTTCATATTTTATCATCTCTCTCCTTTTATTCCCCACCGCTATCTATCAGCTCTCCTCCTCTCTCGCTTCGAGCTTCGGGGAGAAAAAACTCACTATTTTCATTTTCTGATCAGGATGCCACACAATGATCTGAATGGAGTGGAGATTGGGTGCAGTTTCCTTTATTTGACTGGATACTTTTTTCTCTCTCGTTATTTCTCTTCCTCTTTTAAGTAAATAATGAGCATTGCGAAACAAACGGCTGATGTCCAGGGTGTTTTGATTATTTGTCACTGCACTGCAGTGGGTTGATTAGCGCGGCGGCGGAGTTCTAGTCCCCATGTGCTTGCTAGTCTTTCCTGGATGTTTCTCGATCATCATCGAATACTGTTTACTCCTTTCAGACACGAGTATAAACCGAGGTCCAGTCTGTGTACGCTTGTTCCACCCCAAGGACTTTAAAGATCCTGACGCTCACGTTTTAATCGGGTGAGTGCCAGGAAGAGCAAGACCGGTACACCCAGCACGCACTATATTTCCTCTACTCCTCTCCCTTCCTCCCCCCCCCCCTTGTCCTGGGTGGCGGTGCTCTTGCCGCTGCTGCGCTTTCGCTGAGAAGGCAGCACGAATTTCGCCCGCGTGCACCGGATTAAATCAACAATCAACACACACACACACACACACACACACGCCCACCCACACACACACACCCACACACACACACCCACCCATACCCCCCCCACACACACACATACAGTGACGGTGGGCTTGGTCCCCGGCGGCCATCGCAGTACAGGCGCCCATTTGGAAAATTTGAGATTATAGAGTTATCGGAGGGACGTTCTTCCCCTTTCACATATATTGTTAGCTTTGAGTGCCACGTCATTTATACATAGGTATGGGTGGAACAGTGTGTGTTCCTGAGGGTCTGTCTGGGGGTTTGTCTGGGTGTCTCTGTGCGTGCAGATCGCAGTTAAAAAAAAAGAGCATAATTTTGTTTCCCTTGCATATCCTGGATATCAGCAAAACGCAAATGGAACTAATACTTTCTAGCCTGGAGAGAAAAATCTTCTGAAAAATGCAGAACACGTCCTGAAGGCGCATAACCAAATTTGTCATACTTTATTCCGTTCTGATTCCAATGCAATTTTGACAACAGCGTTATTGCCCATTGAATTTGTTGTCTTCCTTTTTTTACTATCTTATATTCTCTTATGCAAGAATCTTTTCATTTTAGGGCAGGAAAGTAGCAGCATCAATAATTTTTGGTTGTGTCGAAAAATCTCACCGAATTTACATAGTCTACTTATCTTGTTTAGTTATTATACTTTGATTTCGTTGTATAAAGAAGTATTTCAGTGCTTCCATGGCGTGTTCCAATTTTTCTTCAGCGAAACAAAAAACTGATAAATCTGTTATCTTGTTGTGTTTCTATTGAAAATATGTAACGAGATTACAGAGCTTTATTTTGGAATTGGGAACTTGCGGTGTATAGTTTCCTTCGAGTTTTGAAGACAAAGGCGAAATAAAACTTCTATCCTTGGCAAAACTGTGCTCCAACGAGCTGGAGCGGATGGATGATAGTCGTAAAGACCAAGAGAACTGATTAACAGGACTTAATCAGTTAAAGTGCATAAGTGCAAGCGAGAACTTTGGTTCAGCCTTTTGCTTTCGGAAAGCCACAGTACAATAATTTCGTGAATCCCCAAAGGGATCATTGTTATTTTTAGCCCACGTAACTCTTGTGATCCCTATGACCCATTCAGCATAGGAATTGTATCCTACACACAGCACCAACAAAAGATATCTCTCAGGACTAGTACTCCCTAGGAAGCCCTGTACTGAAAAGGTTAAAAGGAAGTGTACGTAATGTTTCAGGGAAGAAAGATCTATGGTTAAAGTGGATGTTAAGTTACCCTAGAGGAGTAGAAGGCTATAGTAACGATCGCTGAAAAAAGAAACCTTTGCATGTGTGGCACGGCCCACGGCTGATTTGACAGACAGTAAATGTTTGTTATCTATTACTTTTCCCACCCGTTCAGTTGATGGTGCTATTGAAAACGGAATCCTTTTTTCTCGGGAGAGTCTGAGAGTCGGACGGACAAAACTCATTGCTCAGAGATAAAATGAGGATTGCCGTCCTCCGTTGAAGCTGTGATGGAAATGAGATTTTGTGGGATGACCGGAATTCATCATGATCTTCCGCATCGTTTACTCAGTCTGAAGAACAGTAGAATTCTGATTTCAATATCTTCTGCTATATGCTAGCACTGCTTGTGTAATGGTCTTAGCAGTCAGAAGCACCCATTAAATAGTTAATAAAAGCACAGTCTGTTGTGCTTTAGATATAAATATAATATATTTCATGCACTTTACTGTTCGCCAAAAGTCTAGATTGAAACAGATAGCATGCTATTAGATACTACATTATCTTCTAACCTCGGATTTGGAATGAACTGTGGGTGAATATATGCTGGTCTAGACTATTGACCTCCGAATAACTAATTGTTCCCAATTTTAACTCTCACGTAGATTAACTTTAACCCCGGGTTTAGAATGAACTTGCATGATTGTGCTCTTGCATGTGGACTTGGATAGAACAGGTTTTTTTATTGACTTTATTCCGAAGCTGGTTTGATTCCTAGACTTTTTGTATCGACTATGCACCCACTGTCATTTTATCAAGTAGTTAAAAGGTTCCACCATCGGTACAAACTACTTTCGTTATGAATCCTGCCTTCGCAAAAGAAGAAGAAGAAGAAGAAGAAGAAGAAGAAGAAGAAGAAGAAGAAGAAGAAGAAGAAGAAGAAGAAGAAGAAGAAGAAGAAGATGATGATGATGATGATGATGATGATGATGATGATGATGATGATGATGATGATGATGATGATGATGATGATGATGATGATGATGATGATGATTACTTCGCTCTTTTCTGTTAGTCTGTAGCCTACGGACCTGGGTTCTAAATTGAACTGTGCGGTTGCAAGTGCTTGATTCCCTTTGTCCATTGTTTGGAACATTCCGTTTTGTAGACAAAAGACTAATGGTCTGCCCTTTTTCCGTGTTCAGTAAAAACCTCATACACTGTATATTACAGTCTTAGCCCGGGTTCAGAAAAAAAAATCGAGCTTCTGCATGTCGGTCCAGATATCTCCCGTATTTGATGAGGAGGGGCAGGCTTCCGACCATTTGCAGCATCTGTGTCCGTTCGGGAGCCATTCATCATTCACAGTAGATATTGGCTTCAGGTCAATATTGCCACAGACCTGTGGGAACTATCAATCTGATTCCAAAAGACAAATATGACATAGAAATTTGATAAAAGAAGAATGAAAACGCTTCCTTGACATCACCCTGCCTTCTGATTTTGTAACCTTTGAATTTGCATATTTGTAAAAAAGATGTATTATGTTCGTAATTTAGACACTGTCCTTTGGTTTTAATCGACAATGATATTCTTTGATCAACTTTTAGATTTGTTGTAAATTTTATCAATTAAATAATAATGTATTAAACCAAAACAAATTATCCACACACAAGACATGCTCATACTACTGTTGATTCCGGCAGTTTGGTGGTTTTAATGACAGTATTGTTGGTTGGATTTACTTGATGTGCGTCACACATGGGGGCGAAATTCGGACTGCCTTCTCAGTGAAGATGCTGCAACAGCAAGAGCAGCTCCATCCAGGACAATTGGGAACAGGACCTGACACTCACCCGTCAGGATTTTTAAAGTCTGTGTGGTAGAATGCATGCGTTCTCTCATCCGAAGGAGGCGGTGTGACTGCCTTTTTTTTTTCAAAGTTTATGCGCTGTAATATATACGTCATTACTTCGCCCGCACCAGCACCTTTCCTACACCTCTCATTTCGTATTGTCTACAACAACGGTTTTATATTATTTTCATTGCTGATTTCATTCTACTTTTAGACTGTGTATCTGTGGCAGACATCTTTAAAGTCTAAGCCTGAATTTTTCTCAGTATGCGACATCTGCTTGTCTTAAGGATTCCTGTCTCCCTTCCATTAAACTTTCAGTTTAAGTCAATCAATCTGTCCCCAGAAGAGGAGTCTAAAGGCGCGATCAGGTGGCGAGGCTGAGACTGTTACTGGCTTATAACAGCGTCTTTCTTTCATTCTTCCTTTGTGTCCTGCTAAACATGTGGGCCGCTGCTAACACTACACGAACGCAAAGTGGAGCTTTTTGTGGTATTTTATTTTAGGATGATTTTATTTATGTTATCTATTTCTGTCATGGTTTAAATGATATGATAAGTAAACACGCTTGGAAATGGTACAGTTCTTCGAGCCGATGAAGATATTATGCCGGAGAATGACGTTTGCGGGGGAGAGAGAGGGTTATGGAAAAGGTCTTTGCGAGGAGCCGTAGTGTTCGATCCGGAATTTAGCCAGCTTTAGGGTACGTTCATGCTAAACCCGGCAATTTGACGTCGGCTGCCGCCGGCAACTGGTTGGAATCTGTGGTAATGCCCTTTTCTTCTTTCCCACCATGAAAGCCGGCGATGCACGTTCACGCTGCCAGCCAGTTGCCGTCGGCTGCCGTCAGCCAGCAAAATGCTTTGTCGCTTGTCACAAAAAAAAAAACGGCTGGCTGGTCGAAGGGAAGGAATTTTTCACCATACCGACAGAGTGAATGCACTTGATTCGCGGCAAAATGTGTGCGTGTGTGTGTGTATGTTCATGCATGTGTTGGATTGACATATAACCCTTCTCTCTCTCTCTTTCTTTCACACCCCTCCCTCTCTCTCTCTCTCTCTCTCTCTCTCTCTCTCTCTCTCTCTCTCTCTCTCTCTCTCTCCTTGCAATGTTCCCAGATCTAAACAGTTTTAGATCTTGTCTGAGTCTAAACAGTTTTAGATCTAGTCAGTCTAAACAGTTTTAGATGATTTAGTCAGATATGTCTTTTCTCGCATTCATGTAACTGTTATATACAGCTAAATACTTTACCTCAGTGTTACAATCAAGCGCTCCGCTGGCGAAATAGGCATTTGAAAAATTGTAGACTGTTTTGTCAAATCTTCACGGCATTGGCTAAGCAGATCTTAAGAAGTCTCTGTTCGCTCCTTATTTTTTTTTTTACACATTTTTGGGTATCGTTCATCACTTGCGGAATCAAATGACGGTATTCTCCATGCACTCTACGATTGCGGTGAATTGGGTGCACATTATATTTGCGAGAATTCCGTTTTAATAATCGATACATCACAGGAGTATGCGCCTCTTCCGCCTGGAAAGCGCGATCTTTGTATACAAAGTAGTGTGGCAGCAATTAGACGGACAGCAAATTCGGGCTCTACCGTGAACACTGGTGACGGCAATTGGCTGACGGCAACTGGCTGACGGCAACTTGCCGGGCTTAGCATGAACGTAGCCTTAGCGTCTTGCTCAGCACTTTTGGGGGTGTCGGATAGCGCAGTGGTTGGAGAACTCGCTACTGTGTCACAAGTTAAGCACCGTCCAGTGCGGTTAGCACTTGGATGGGTGACCGCAAAACGTGAAGCGACAAATAACAACGCCCCCAGTTGACTCAACTGTGACTGAGTACCTACTCTTTTAAGGGTGGGGAAGGTAAAGCAGCGAGGGAGAGAGATGGGCATCACCCTCATTACGCTGGCCCAAGATAAGTGTGATCTCCAACATCACGCTCCCCTGCGGCCACAAGGCTATACCTTTACCTTTACCCAGCACTTTCGGCGGGAAATGGTACTATAAGCACAGAGATATTTCTCCGCTTGTGCACGTATTTTCAGACATCCATCTTTGATCTAACGTGTTTCATTAGTCCAACTCAAATTAATCTGATGAATACAAAAATCAGTGCAACAACACATCTTAGGTCTGACCTTCCCATTAATTATTTCACGCGCTGCACAAAGCCGCAGCTGTAGTTGAACTCTCGTCATACAACTTTAACTAAGATAACGTGGCAGCGGTAAGAACTGTTATTTGTATTGTTGGGGGCCATAGCCTGGTGCGAACAATGGGATTCGCTTGCCTCTTTTCTATAGAGATCGAACTTTCCGGCATCGCGCGGTAAAGTTGTCGGATAAGTCTCTTCAATTTAAAGATCTAGACATACCCTGACTTTAATGCACTCTCTGTCTCTCAGTCTGTCACTGTATCTCTGTCTGTCTCTGTCTCTGTCTGTCTCCCTGTCTCTCTCTCTCTCTCCTAAAATTTTATTCACGGAAGTAATTAGTGGAGAATAGCATATTAGCAAAGATATTGTATTTGTGGTGGGTACGGGTGAGGATGGGGGAAGGGAGGGTGCGTTTAATATATTATTTAAATCTGTGCAATCTGTTTCTTTTTACTAATATAGTGTTCTTTCTGTCTGTTTTCAGAAGTGGAAACCGCTTTTCGATCAAGTGAGTACTTCGTGCTCGATGATGATGGTGATGATGATGATGATGATGATGATGATGATGATGATGATGATGATGATGATGATGATGATGATGATGATGATGATGAGTTAAAGAAGATGAAAAGGAGGATGAGGATTGATTGATTGATTGACTGATGATGATGATGATGATGATGATGATGATGATGATGATGATGATGATGATGATGATGATGATGATAGTGGAGGTGGTGATGGCAGTGCTGGTGGAGGTGACGACTGTAACGTCCCTAACGACGACAATGACCATAGCAGATGACAAGACAAAGACGTCAGTGATTTTGATGCATGGCGTTGTTCCTACAGTATGACCCGTACCGTCGTGGCGAGATCCTTATCGAGGACTTTGCCTACCTGCTGCGCCATCCCCAGATTCGTGCGGAGATGGACGCCCACACACTGGACGTGCTGGAGGTCAAGGCCAACGAGCCATGTCGGACCACCGTCAGCTACCAGGAGTTCGTCAACCTCGTAAGTAGTATACGCTGATATATTGCTAAATAATGCATTAGTTAAGACAATCTGCTAAATAATGGATTAAATAGATAATATTTTATTTATTTAGCAACAATGCCTTATTTACCTATAATGATTTATTTACCTAAACAACATATTCTTTAGGTAAATAATAAGTTATTTACGGAGAAAATATATTATTTAGAGAAATTTTACAATGTTTGTAAACAAATGATTATTTAGAAAAATATGCTTCTAAATAAAGATTATGTAGCTGAAGTTTTAAAAATAAATATTTTACAAAGGGAATTCCAACAGCCTGGAGAGGTTTGGGCCCGGCCAGGTCTTTCTTGCCCAAGACACACTGCATGATGAAAAGAGCCATTCACTCCATACCGGACCGGTCGTCGCCCGGGTCACCAAGGACCGCGCCTTCCGTTGGCCACCAGGACGGATGTGATAAGTGTGCTACTGATGGACAACTTAGCAACATCCGCACCAGAAACAACATCGTCATAGGAACCTGGAATGTCAGGACCCTAACTGCGGATGGAAAATTAGAAGAACTGACCCACGATCGATCGAACATTTTAAGTATCAGCGAACTGCGCTGGAAAGGCCTAGGTGAAACAACGACCGACAAAGGACACAAGCTTTATTTCAGCGAGAGAGATGGCAGGCACGAACACGGCGTTGCATTCTTGGTCCAGAAGAACATTCTAGCCACTGTCATGGGTTGCCGCCCAGTCTCCAGTAGACTCGTTACCATCCGTCTGTGAGCAGCCCTTTCAACATCACCATCATCCAAGCCTATGCCCCAACATCTGACTTTGTTGACAGCGAAGTGGAATATTTCTATGAAAATCTACAGGCTGTCCTTGACCAAGTGCCGAGGAAGGACATAGTCATAGTGCAAGGCGACTGGAATGACGTGGTTGGCCAAGATACGCAGCACAACTGAGTAGACTAATGCGGACCCCACTGCATCAACGAAACAAATGACAGGGGTCTGAGACTCTTGGAATTTGCCAGATACAACAGTCTGATACTGGCAAACACGCTTGGTCTCCACAAAAAAATCCGGACGATGGACATGGCACAGTCCCGGCGGGGAGCGACACAACCAGATCGACTACATCATGGTCAAGAAACGCTTCAGATCAAGCATGAACATTGGCAGGTAACGCACTTTTCCAAGAGCAGAAATCGAAAGTGACCACGACCTCGTGATGATGTCCTTCTGGCTCCACTTGAAGAGAGTAAACACAGCAAAGTGCAATACACTGAAGTTCGACCTGGACAAACTGCAAGACCAGGAGGTGCCAGGAAATAGAGAACAGTCTGAATAAAAACAACGGCAAGAAGGCCAACCAGACTGTGAAGCGGCTGACAAGTGTTAAACAGACCAAGGTCTTCACGATCCAAAGCTACAAGAAGAACAAGAAGTCTTGGATAGATGGACAAGAGTACTGCTCTGACATTTACAACCACAAACCAACCAGAGACGCATCAGTTCTAGCATGTCCAAAGAACAGAGAAGAAGAAGAAATTCTCCCAATTTTCCGAGAAGACGGTGAGGCAGCAGTGCAATCGCTGAAAAAAGGGAAGTCAGCGGGAGTGGACAACATACCCGCGGAACTGTTTCAAGCAGGTGGAGAAGCGATGATTGACCCCCTCATCATTATTTGTTACGAGATCTGGCAGAGTGGGGAATGACCTACACCATGGACCCAGTCGCTTGTCATCACTCTTCCCAAAAAAGGTAACCTTCAGGAGTGTAAAAATTTCCGCATCATTAGCCTCATCAACCTTCCCAGCAAGGTTCTCCTGAAAATAATACTCAAAAGGTTGAAACCCCAAGCTGAACAAATCATAGCTGAAAAACATGCAGGATTCAGGACAGGGCGAAGGACCACTGAACACATTTTCAACCTCAGAATAATCTGCGAGAAATACCTACAGCACCAACAACATCTATACCATGTGTTCGAGAAGGCGTTTGACCGAGTCTGGCATGCAGCTCTGTGGGCAACCATGAGAGTGTACAACATCAGCCCTAAAATCATTGAAGTCATCAAAAGCCTGTATGACAAGGCTACCACTGCAGTCCTCCATAACAGCGCCATCGGAAACTGGTTCAGAACAATAATCGGTGTACGTCAAGGATGCCTACTCTCTCCAACACTCTTCAACATCTTCCTAGAGCGCATCATGTCAGATGCCATTGCAGATCACAAAGGCACAGTCAATATAGGGGATAGAGCAATCTCCAACCTTCGTTTTGCGGATGCCATTGATGGATTGGCTGGAGAGGAACAAGAACTTGAAAATCTGGTACAGAGGCTTGACACTACCTCCAGAGCCTATGGAATGGTAATAGGTGCAGAGAAGACCAAAATGATGACCAACAACACCAATGGCATCACCACGGAAATCAAAGTCCAAGGCCAATCCCTCAACACAGTGGATAGCTTCAAATATATAGGAGCATATATAGGAGCCATTGTATCATACAATGGGTCCCGACAGAAAGTCCTCTCCAGAATCGCACAAACAACTTCTGCCCTGGCAAGGTTGAAGCCCATTTGGAAAGACAAAACCATCAGTCTACATTCCAAGATAAGGCTGCTGCGCTCCCTTGTCATCTCCATCATACGTTAAAACTGGGCTTTACGTCCTATTAATTAATGTTAAGGACAATTTTAAAAGTTTCTTGAATACAAAAACCGTCAAGAGGGATTAAATATCAGACCAGGTTCTGCCCTCATGCCCGGGCGAAAGAGGCCAGCAGTCGGTCGAAATTTTGCAGGAATAAAAGTAGCGGGAGCAGTTCACGCGTGACCAAAGAGTGAGCCCATCCATCCCCCACAAGGGAAAGTATATAATACAAATAGTCATGAAATCGATATGACATAAAATACACCGACGCGCTGGAAAATTGGCGACAGTCAGGGCTAGATAGTCAGCCGGGTCAGCTGCGAGCAATAAAGGTTTAACAATTCAAATACTCTGCTTTAGAGCGCACATATTCAATACAATTTATGTTAATCTGATGAATAAAATTTGATACAACAACAAGAGCGCACATACCGTCATTAACCTCCCGGAGTAGCCCAAGAAGCTCCACCCGTTCAGCTTCCCCCAAAAGTGGAACAGCTCGATTTCGCTTGCGAAACATGGACCCTCATAGCAGATCTACAACGAAGACTAGAAAGCATGGAGTTGAGGTGCTACAGAAGATTTCTGGGCATTTCCTATACACAGCACATCACCAACAACGAAGTCCGACAGACCATCATACAAGCCATTGGACAATACGATGACCTGCTCACAGTGGTGAAGAAACGGAAACCCCGATGGTATGGCCATGTCACCAGATCATCAGGCCTTGCAAAGACCATCCTGCAAGGCATGCACAGTGCAAGGAGGTAGAAGAAGAGGGAGACCGAAAAAGAGGTGGGAGGACAGCATTCGAGAATGGACTGGCTTGACACTGAGCGAAGTCATCAGGGTTGTTGAGGACAGAAAAAGATGGAGTACGCTGGTTAAACGATCATCTGTGATGCCCCAAACAACTTCCGAGTTACGGTATAGGGTAGGATAAGATAGGATAAGATAATTCCATACGCTTGCTCCACTATTTTTGAATATTTTACTTGTATTCTTTTTTTATTGTGTCCACATGCCCAAAGAATTTTATGGAAATAAAAGAGTTTTTGACTTGATTTGACTTGACTTGGTATAATGATTGGCAAGCCTATAATGATTGGTATAGAGCACATATAAACATATTGCTGAAAGTACGATATAAGGTTATTTCTGTTTCCAAATGTCAATTTTCGTGATTTTAACAAATACACCTCGGTTTGTTGGTCAGCTAGATGTTTTATTTTTGTTTATTTATTTATTTATTTATTTATTACTAGTGGTTTTGTACCCTGGCAAGCCAGGGTACACAGGTTGCTGTTTAAAATGTAGACAGAGAGACAACTGTTGTCTGCGAGTTTCATTTGGACGATTTTGCCTTGGCTTCTAAAAGTATCTTCAGTTATTATTTTATTTTTATGTTTTTGGAAAAAAATAATTAGGGTTGGTGCAAAATGTACAGGGTCGGTCAGGTGACCGTAAACGGACAATTTTTTTTCTTTGGCCTAAGCGCTGCACATAGGAATAAAAAAAAGTACAATGCACATATGAATAAGCTTCATGGGACTGGTCGTTTGAAGGGGTGAGCTTGGTTACATGAGCATGCAATGCACTGAAATTAATTGTAATGTACTGCCAGGGTACAAAGGAATTCTCTCCCTGTAACTTTGATGAAGCACGTTTGAGTAATGCACTAAAATATTTTATTTTAATTTAGTATTTATGTTAGGCAACGTATTTTTAAATGTCATACCTTTATTTTAAAATATTAGGCATGATATTTATTGCAATGTACTTACACTTACAGCCGACGCTGTTGTCAAATGTTGTCTGCAAAGGTATATGTGACGTCACGTTTGGCGCTTGAATGGGATTCTTGCAAGATTGTTTGCGAATGAATTTTTGTGTGCATATAAGTATGGATGAAAAAGAAAGTGAACAGGTAACCTTCAGCTGTAAGATTGGTGACATGAGTGCAAAAGTGTTTTGAATGGAAATAAAACAAAATTTGGGATATTACGGAACGGCACGTTCTTGACACGGGTTGAATCGGAAGCGCGCGAAATGAGGCTATTGCAGTTTGTGGACATTTTGTTTATTTATTTATCTCAGAAACGGTTAAACGTTCGGTAAGGAAATGTCGGCTATAACGATTTCGCGGGTTTTGAGCGCACAGCAGGCCGATCCGCAGCGCCCAGCACCTGCCCAGATCAGCGTCCATACCGGACAAACTTTACAGTGGAGGCGAAGAAGGACTTCCGGCTAAGCAATTTATATATATATATATATATATATATAGATTGAATGTGGGGGGGGGGGTTGTGGGTTGGGGGAAGGGGATAGGGTTCAAGGGAGACAACCACCTTTCTTCAACGTATTGAATTCGAGTCATTTGAAAGAGTTGCTTCCCTTCTGTTGTCGCTGCCTTTTCTGGTTGGGCTTCGGCGTTTTGCCCTCCTTTCCCAGAAAACACTGTAGACAACTTTCTCTTTTGTTGTTCACACATTGTTTGCACAACACGATTTCATGGGTATCAACATAGTTGAAGTTTGTATTATTATTATTATTATTATTATTATTATTATTATTATTATTATTATTATTATTATTATTATTATTATTATTATTATTATTATTATTATTATTATTTAAATTGCAAACTGCTGATGAATGTTCATCTTTACTAGAGAGGTGAAGGTGTGAGGAGATTCTAATAAGTTTGAATGTTTTCCCGCACTTCATTTTGGTGGTAAGGGAGACAGGCATTAGGAGAGAGAGGGAGGGGGAAAATATATTCTTTTTCCCAGGGCCAGCTTTATGAGGTTGTGTCCCGCTTCTCTCCACCGCTGTTTTACCTTTCTTTGTTCTAAGTATGGGATTTACGCTCGTTTAAACTGATACTTGCACTAGCAGACTAATATAAGTATGCCAGTTTAATTTTTTTTTCCACCACAGCAATAAGCTTACAGTCTTGTATGTCCCCCAAATTGCCAAAAGTAGCATGGTGACTTCCGAGTGGCAAGTGAATACTACTGTACATACACGCTCGTTATCGCTGTGAGTGTCTCCGACAAAACCCGTTTTGCGGCTGGCTCTGACAATTGACGCTTTATGGCGTGTTAATAATTTATTCAGAGCACCTTGCACGGGTGATAACTGGGGTCGCTATGTTGCCGAACACTAGAGCTTTAAACGAAGCCGAGTTGTCGTTCGTTACTGTGACGCTTCGGTTCACTGAAACCACGCTCCGATGAGCAAGTCAACCAGAGAGTCTTCACCTCCACTTGCTGCCGCTGTCCTATCCTATCTTATCATATCCTATCCCGTAACTCGAAAGTCGTTGGGGTACCACAGATAATCGTTTAACCAACGTACTCCATCTTTCTCTGTCCTCGGCAGTCTTCATGGTTTCACTCAGTGTCAAGCCAGTCCATTCTCGAATGTTTTCTTTCCACCTCTTTTTTACTGTCTCTCTTATTCTGCCTCATTACAACGTGCTCGCAGGATGATCTTTCAAGGTCTAAAGCTTTGGTGATGTGGTCATACCATCGAAGTTTCGTTTCTTCACCACTTTGAGCAAGTCATCTTGTTGTCCAATGGCTTGTGTGATGGTCTGTCGGACTTCGTCGTTGGTGATGTGCTAGTTATAGGAAATGCCCAGAAGTCTTCTGTAGCAATATTTGTAGCTTTGTATTTTTCTTTGTAGGTCTGTTGTGAGGGTCCATGTTTCGCAAGAGTATAGGAAGATGGAGATGACAAAGGAACGAAGCAGCCTTACTTTGGAGTGTAGACTGATGGTCCTGTCTTTCCAAATGGGCTTCAACCTTGTCAGGGCAGCAGTTGTTTGGGCTATCCTGGAGATGCCTTCCTGCCATTGTCTGATACAATGGCTCCTAAATATTGAAGCAATGCACCTTGGACTTTGATGTCATCTTTGACACCATTGGTGTTGTTGGTCATCATTTTGGTCTTCTCTGCACTTATTTCCATTCCAGAGGCTTTGAGTGTGTCAAACCTCTGTACCGGCTGTTCGTGTTCTTTTCTAGCCAATCTACCAATGCTGACTGTGCCTTCATGATCTGCAATGTCTCTGACAGGATGCGCTCCAGAAAAATGTTGAAGAGTGTTGGAGAGAGTAGGCATCGTTGACGCACGCCGATTGTTGTTCTGAACCAGTTCCCAATGGCGCTGTTGTGGAGGACTGCAGTGTTAGCCTTGTCATACAGGCTTTTGATAACTTCAATAGTGTTGGGGCTAATGTTGTACACTCTCATGATTGCCCACAGAGCTGCATGCCGAACTCGGTCCATCGCTGCCACTGTATTTGTTTTCAACGTGTGCTCGATAGAGCTGGGACATGATGGTCTGGATAGAAGTAAAGTCAAACATTTGTGAATAATAATCCCATTTTAACTAGTCTAAACGGATGGAGAAGTTTTTGAATAACACTATTATAACTAGTCTAAAGAAAGGGATGGCGAGATCCTAACGGGATGGGGAGGAAGTTGGATTGTTCCTTTTTTTAGGCAGTCTATTGTCATGCCGCTTTTGCCAGCTGGCTCACAATGTTGAAGGTCCCGTTGATATAATAAAAGAATGGAAAAGAGAGCGAAGTTCTTTGCAACTGACAGCTACAAAACACGAACTCCAGTTCCCGTTGACAGTGAAATGAGTGTAGTTCAACAGCCTTGATAGTTAAATTATAACAAGACTATTGTGTATTAACTGAGGTATTTTCACGCTCTGCTTTTCACCTTTCCCTTCAGTTTTTATTTCCGTTTCATTTTAGCATTAGCGTAGTAGATATAGGGGTGTCGGATAGCGCAGTGGTTGGCGCACTCGCTACTGTGTCGCAAGTTAAGCACCGCCCAGTGCGGTTAGCACTTGGATGGGTGACCGCAAAACGTGAACAGACAAATAACAACGCCCCCCAGTTGACTCAACTGTGACTGAGTAGCTTACCTACTCTCGTAAGGGTGGGGAAGGTAAAGCAGCGAGGGAGAGAGATGGGCATCACCCTCATTACGCTGGCCCAAGATAAGTGTGATCTCCAACATCACGCTCCCCTACGGCCTCAAGGCTATGGGACCACCTTTAACTTTCTTTACCTAGTAGACATCGTAGAAAAATCTTCACATTTCGGGGCACTGGATGATTACGTAGGAAAAAAAAAGAACTGTAACGAGAAGTCTCCCATTGGAAACCTGAATTATAGTTCCCTTTTTTTTTTTTTACAAAGTAGACTTTGTCGTTCGCATTCTGTGTTTTTGGTTTAACTCTTCTAATGATGTGGGTGTACATAGTATTACAATAATATTTCGAGCTATCCATGGAGGATGGTAAAAAAAGGTAAAGGTAGTCCCATAGCCTTGTGGCCGTAGGGGAGCGTGATGTTGGAGATCACACTTATCTTGGGCCAGCGTAATGAGGGTGATGCCCAACTCTCTCCCTCGCTGCTTTACCTTCCCCACCCTCAAGAGAGTAGGTACTCAATCACAGTTGAGTCAACTGGGGGCGTTGTTATTTGTCGCTTCACACCTTAGCGGTCACCCATCCAAGTGCTAACCGCACCGGACGGTGCTTCACTTTCGACACAGTAGCGAGTGCTCCAACCACTGCACTATCCGACACCCACTATGGAGGATGAATATATAGTATATTAAAATAATGAGAACTCGACTTAAAGTCCGTATGGGGGCGAGATCAAACAACAACAACAACAACAACAACAACAATAATAATAATAATAATAATAATAATAATAATAATAATAATAATAATAATAATAATAATAATAATAATAATAATAATAATAATAATAAAAATAATGGATACTATACGCGGTTTATTCCTACATTAGACTCAAAGCTCGACGATCTGTAACCGAGGTACACACTCACATGCTTCACAAAATTACGTGCAGAACAAACGCCACATTCGTCACTCAAACATGTGGTATAAAGGCATGGAATTCGCTATAGAGAAGACGGCAAAGACACACACACACAATTAATTTTTAGATTAACTGCATCCAATACCATTATTAAGAGATAGAGGAAACCGGATTAATCGAAAAAAACTCTCGCTGACCTGATTTTCCTCACACCAAAGTTAAACGTGTAGCCCTCTGTTTAGAATGAACTCACCTCCTTCCATTCAAACTTGGAAACTTCGGTTTTGGAGACTTACGTTCTACCTCGACGTTAATAGGCCACCCATAAGTTAAGAGCTACTCCACTGGGGAATGGCAATACAAAATACTATTTCTGTTGCAGGATGTGCTGGATAACAGTGACAATAGTCAACCCTTGGTGGGTCCATGAGGATGTTGGTTAATAATTTTGCACCACAGATGATCGTTTGACCGGCGTACCCCATCTTTTTCTGTCATCAGGAGCTCATGGCTTCAACCATTTCCAAGCCAGTCTATTCTCGAATGTTGTCTTCCCACCTCTTTTTCTGTCTACCTCTTCTTCTGCCTCCTTGCACCGTGTCTTGCAGTATGGCCTTTGCAAGACCTGATGCTCTGGTGATGTGGCCATACTATCGGGGTTTCCGTTTCTTCACCACTTTGAGCAAGTAGTCGTGTTGCCCAATGGCTTGCGTGATGGTCTTTGGGACTTCGTTGTTGGTGATGTGCTGGGTATAGGAAATGCCCAGAAGTCTTCTGTAGCACCTCATCTCCATGCTTTGTATTCTTCTTTGTAGGTCTTCTGTGAGGGTCCATGTTTCACAAGAGTGTAGGAAGATGAATCTGAATATGAATATGAAAATGAATCTGAATATGAATATGAATCAGAGTTTTGTTAAATTGAGTCCGAGGCCTTTTTTTCTCAAGCTTTTACACTAGCTAGTATTATTATAAAAGAGTTATTCGCTCACATTATTTAGGTGAAAGTTCTCCTATAGGGTGAAAGCTCTCCTATGGGTGTGTAAACAGCTTAAAAAATAATTGAGGACCCTGAAAACATCACTAGCTTCGCTATAGCTGAGGGTCTCTCTCATTGAATGTCACTAAAGACTACAGACGCAACATTGTTTCTCTTGTCTAATCCAAAGCAATGCATTGGGATGTATTGGTCACGCTCCGTTGCGTTTGTTTGTGGCTCGTCTGCTGGATTTTCTGAGTTTCTTGCCGTCGGTTAAAAACTATCGGCGTGTACCAAATAAATATTTTAATGTAAATTAAATAAAAAGCAACCCTTGATCGGTGTTTATACCAAAAGACGAGGCTGACCGTAAGTCAATATTTTGCATATGCTGGGCAATAAGAATTTTCAGTATTTGTTGCTGTTGTTTATATAGCTGCGTTTCGAAGCAAATATCATGAGCATTAGTGCTTGATGGCCATCCCTATAGACGAGAGATGACTGTGGTTAATTTCTGATGCAAAAGTATGAGGCTCCTTGGTGTTTTCAACAGTCGTTAGCTGCCTGTCGGGGTTCAAAACAAACACTGCAAAATGTCGTTTTAGCTTTATAGCTTTTTAGGAAGCAAGCTATACTGGAGTTGTAACTTCGTTATGTTTTGCCGGTTTATTTTCGCCGATTTATTTGTAGTGATATTTTGTGTGGATTAAAACAAAGTAATTATAGTTAATTAGTTTGTAAAGCGCGATTTCAACTAAAGATGTGTTCAGTGTGGTCGCACGCATGAATATGCTCGATCACAGGGTTGAGGACACACACACACACACACACACACACACACACACACACACAACACTATAAAAGTAATATAAAACCCAAAGCAAATACAGAATGACGTGAAGGTAATATTGCCAGTAATATTCGGGGTTGATCTTTTTTTCTTAATGTATGTTATTGTTTTGTTAATGATGATGACATGAAAGAGAGAAAGAATGAATTATTGAATCAAAGAGGGTGATTGAATGCGTGATATCAATGGTGGGAGTTTTATATGCTGTTAATATTTTCACGAAAACTCTCAGTGTCGGCTTTCCTCATGTAGCCACAACGGCCCGACGGCTGCGGGACTGATGATGATAATGATGATGTTTAATATTTTCACTTTATAACTAATATAAAACGCAAAGCAAATACACGGTGGTATTGCAAGTAATATTCGAGGTTGACCTTTTTTCTTAATTTATGTTATTGTTTGTTAATGTTGATAAAATGAAAGAGAGAAAGAATGAATGATCGTATGCATGAACGACGGAGGTTTTATACACTGTTAATATTTTCACTATTATATCAGGCTGATAGTGTTGTTTAAGTTTTGAAGTATTAATACGGGATGATGACCTAAATCCGCTGTCTTCTGCAAAGGCGTATTGTATTGTTTCTTATTATGTTTTGTTTGCTAGTAGTTCTCAATGGTCCCCGTTGGGGTGCCGGGGGTTTCAGTATAAATAGTATCCCCACTTTCTGGAAATTTAGTGCTTTAAATTCCCACTGTCGCTGTCTTTCTCATTTGCTCTTTCTCATTCCTGCTCTATTCTATCAATCTGCTAAACTATCTTCTTCTTTGTTAGACCAGTCACCTACCTTTTTTCTTGAAAACTCTTCCGGGACAAGACTCCTTATTTGTGTGTGAGGTCTGTTGGATCAGCTTGGGAACATTGGACGCTTTCTGCCAGGTGGTCACTATGGCTCCCTATGATGTTATTATTTAGCAATGTAGGCATTTTTTATGTATGTGTTTTGTTGATAATTTATAATGATGTTTGTATTCCATTTTGTTTTTGTAAACAGGGGTTCGATAAATTATAGTATAGCCTCAGCGTCCCTTGCGTGGGATGTCTTTATTGTAAAGTGACTGGCTGGTGGAGAGCTTTCAGTTTTACCACTAAGGTTGTTTCAGCAGATCTTTTATGCGGATCAGGGGTTGTCCGATCCTGATTTGGCTCGGAAGAGTCCGCTGGACCTAAAGCAATAATCATGTAATGTAATGTAATGTAATGTAATGTAATGTAGTTCTCAATGGTGTCAATCACTGTTGGGTCCTGTGAAGTTCAATGGTTCATCTCTCAGTCAACTTATCTTCCCCTTGTTTGTTGCTAATCGTTTATTCTGTTTCAGAAATTCAGATGGTGCAGTAATTTATTTTATTGTAGCGTATTCATTTTACGTAATAATTTATTAAATGGTTACATTGTTACATTTGATTTTAACTGAATTTGCTTTTGCATTTTTTGTGGTGTTTTTTTTTTGGTTTGATTGTATTTTTGTCTGTGTAGTTTAAATTATTGGTTTGGTTTTTTTTTAATTCGCTGCAAGTCAAACTTTTTTTTTAAATGTTGTTATTATTTCATGTTATTTCAGTGCTTTTAAAAGTGTTATTTTATATTTTATATTGTAGTTTATTTTATTGATTACATTAATTTCTGTTATTTTATGGAATTTAATTTTTTTAACATTATTTTTATTTGTGCTTTTTTTTTTTTACATTATAACTTTATCTACTTTATATTGTTTTAGTATGCTATTTTTATTTCATGTATTTCTTTGTATATATTTTGAATCTAAACGTATATTTTTGTTTAATATAATTTTATTTTATTTTACTTAATGTTATTTTAATTATATTTAGTTATTGCTCGATTTATTTTATTTTAGTTTTTTATTATTTTAAATTTTGTTCAAACAGTGGTTTTCCCTTTTTAACTTTAAGCTTTCGATGGTTTTGTTTCGTCGATTACGATACTTTGAAAGAACGAGAGGTGAATAATTGACACGTCAGTTGCTTTTCACCGTGGAACTGTATAGCCGGTCTCCAGCGCCACGCCGACCAGAAGTTGTCGCTGCAGTAGCTACGGTAAAACACTGGTGCTTAGACCGTTTCAAAGAAATGCCGTTAATGTTTGATGAGCTGTTTAGCATACCTGAAGAGTCAAGCGGTGACTAGCCATAGTACGGCTGCACCACGTCTCTAATTATCTTAACTCACTCTATTATAGTACAGATGAATTGGGGAAAGGAGGGGGAAGGTGGAGGGAAGAGGAGAGGGAGAGGGGGATCATTTTAAATAAGGGTGATGGTGGCAGAATACTTGAATATCGTCAGCTTATGAACGTGTTTTGCTGTTTTATGCATGCGGCGATCGGTCAGGTGTTTTTTTTAAATTGTTGTTGTGCGGCAATATTTTTTGTAAAATTAACTTTGTGACTTTCGCTCTTTATTGTTTTGTGGTTGCTTTTTTTTCTTATGATTTTCAACTATGCGCCTGGCAGCTTTCCTTTAGCACCAAAGTTTTGAGAGAAAAACAAATTGAAGATACCCTACCCCAACTCACCCAAATAAAAAATAAAACAACGCACTACCCACCCCGAACCCCAACCCCACATCCACCCACCCACCCCCCAACACACACACACACAAAGAAGAGAAAGGTCAATGAGAATTTCATTCGGAATAAGTCGGTCTTCATTTGGAAAAAGTAGCTTCAGGAATGTACGATTTATAAAGCCTCCAAATCTCCAAATTCATAATACTTCGTAAGATAGAGTCTCTGAGTGTGCGTATGTGTGCGTGTGTGTGTGTGTGAGGTTGTAAAACCACAAAAGTGAGAAACGAAATTTACTTTTTTAGGCACAAATGAGGTAATTTTCTCGTTCCTCATTTTTCTCCCGTGACCCATTTGTTTCTAAGTACGCGGGAGTGCTTTTCTAGTGCATGGGAGTGCAGTTGTAGTGCAAAAGAGTGTTTTAAGTACAGAGGAGTGCACTATCCGGGACGGAGAAAATCCAGCCAATTTTCGGAAAAGTTTGAAGCAAAAATCGACCTATTTCGTCGCCTATTAGGGACGAAGTAGGTCAACTTTTGAGACGGAAAGAGCCAATTTTGACTTAGATTCTTACATTTCTAGAAGAAATTTGCGTTCTTTCCGTCAAAAAAGTGGTTTCCGACTCCTACATTCTAAAATTACCTCATTTGTGACCTATACAAGAATGGGTGTGTGTGTATGTGTGTGTGCCCACGCGCGCGCGTGTGTGAATGTGTCTGTGTTTGTTTGTTAGCATGTGTGCGCGTGCAGGGATAGTCTATGTGTATGCGTCTGGTTACATGCCTGAATATTTCGCATGCGGCACTTCTCACTCGAAACAAAATACTAAGTTTGGGACTCTTTCCCGTCAGTTCGACCGATTTGGTGCACTGAGCTGATTTGTAAAGTGATTTGCTACAATTCTTTTGCCAGTTTCTAGCGTTGGGTTATTCTGTTTGGCGTGTAGTTTAAGAAGTGTAAATATTGCAGACAGGTTCAGTGCTTGGGACAGGGATATAAGGTGCGCATCGCAGTATTGGTTGTAATTTTGATGTTCATTTGCAGACTGGGTAAGTCAGACTATAGGTGGGTTTTATTTATTTGTTTATTTAATAAAGTAAATACAATTCCTTTGTTGGTGGTGGGGGTGTTGCTTACTTTTGTTTTTGTTTTATTTCAACACTTAACTGGTTAGTGCCGTATGATGGTCTGTGGTCTTGGTTCGGCTCTTTGCAGTCCGCTGGACCCTATAAACAATGACTAAGTAAGTAAGTAGGACGGCCTCATTACCGTTAAGCGCAGCATCTTCATTCTTCTTCTTCTTCTTCTTCTTCTTCTTCTTCTTCTTCTTCTTCTTCTTCTTCTTCTTCTTCTTCTTCTTCTTCTTGTCGTTGTCGTCATCGTCGTTGTTTTTGTTGTGTTTTTCTTCCTCTTCTTCTTCTTCTTCTTCTTCTTCTTCTTCTTCTTCTTCTTCTTCTTCTTCTTCTTCTTCTTCTTCTTCTTCTTCTTCTTCTTCTTCTTTTTCTTCTTCTTCTTCTTCTTTTTCTTCTTCTTCTTCTTATTATTCTTCTTTCGTTGGCATCTTCTTGCTTAGGACACATAGTGACCCATCACGATACAGAAACCGTTTAGTTCAAAATGGAAATGTTTAATTGCTCTGGTAATCCTCTTTCTGTTGATGTTCATGGGAAACAACACATTTTCGGCTTGTTCTAGCACGCCCAGTATTTACTCAACATCAATATGAGAAGCTGATTTTCGCCTTTCCAGCTGCCTGGATGCTCTAGCTTTGTGGTTAGATGAGGAGGAAGATAAAGAGAATGAGGATAGTGATGGAGGTGATGATGAGGGAGGAGGAGGAGGAGGCGCTGGAGGTTGTTCGGATTCACCGAAAGAAATTGCCTTATTTGAACGTGTTTTTATATTTATTATTTTTTAAAATCTAATACACGTATTTTCCTTTTCTATATAATTATATAATTATAACTTTCTCAATGTAATGTACTTTAAAACGTTATAGGATACGTAGTTTACGGTGTTCGGGAAAAAAAGAACGGCATTTTGGTGGTTTAATTTTCCACCCTACTTATATCTTGACTTTGACTTTTGTAGTTCTTTTCTTGCCTTGTTGTTTATTCTTTTGATCTCCCTCTCTTCACACTCACGTTTATATTCCATACACCCCATCCCCCACCCCCCACCACTACATACCTTCCTCTCTTCGATCACTTTTAGTCCCTCCCCTCCACTCTCCCCCCCCCCTTGTTTCCCCTCACAATCATCTTCATTCTCATCCACCCTCTTTGGCTATCCCCGTGTGAATCATGGAGAAAAGCAATCACCTTGTGAGCTGCTTGGAATAGATCCAAATCCTTTGGTTTGTCCAGCGCAGAAAGATGCTTGTTCGCCAAACACGTTTTCACATGAAAACACACTGCTACATGTTTGAGCGGACATTGTTGTTCCAAAACGGCAACCGAGCTGTCATTGTCGCTCCACCTTCATTTCCTCCTCCTAACTATATCTTCGAACGTATGGACATTCTTGGTTACTGTGCCCCACAGGTTTTGTAGTGTTCAGATACATGAATATTTTTGTTGTTCTTGTTGTTGTCTGAAACGGGAGTTATTGTAGCTATTACTTAGGAGCTCTTCATTCTTTAAATATTTTGTCGAGTAAAATATTCAAGTTAATGATTAAATCACACTGTTGACTCTCTGTTTCCTTTTTGTTTTCTGTTTGTTTTTGTTTTGGATGAGTTTTTTTTTTAAATTTGTGATCTGTTTGAAATGCTTTTTCTAGGGAAAGTGTAGGTTTTTACCCACAAAACCTCGAGTGGAAAAACCCACAGTTATGCACGGTAAAGATAGCGAAGCAAAAGCAAAAATAATTCAAATAAAGTATACGCTACAGTTTGAAATGTAATTTTTTTAAAACACGTGTATAAATGATTCCATGTGTTTCCGATCTAAAAACTAATTGCCTTATGTTCAATTGGGAAATAAAAAGTCGTGTACATTCATATAAGTCAGAGGGATGAATGGAACCTACAAGAATGATTCACGCGTTTTTTGTCCCATAATCGAGCATCACCAAGGGCTTGGAGTGGCTAAACAGTTTGTATGGGCATTAAGTATCCTTGCATTCTATTTTTCATGTTTCTTGGACGTGGGTGACACATTTTATGTTGTATTGTGTGCTAAACTTCAACCATATTTTTAATATTGAATGAATACGTTTGTATTGTCCAATTTTGTTACAGCTCAGCAACCGACGGAACCCCAGTTTCCGCCTGGCAGTGGAATCCCGGGTGGAGGGGGAGGTGTGGACGGGTAGCGTGGTTCTACGCAGCGAAACCCGACCAGATACGTGCTTCCGCAGGTATGTCCAGAGATTTGTCTTACGTAGCCTAATTATCCGCTCAAAGAACTGCACAAGCCTCTAGCAGAAGTCAGGGTGGGTGGAGAAGACAATGAAGGTTAAGAATGAAGATGAAGGCGAATGAGGAGCGTGATTCTGCCCAGCGATACTGGACCAGGTCATGCTGCCGATGGTAGTTTGCATATAGGGACGAAAAGAATTCTTCATAAACTTCTATTGCGCATTGACGCGATCTTAGAGCTTCTCAAGGCGCCGACTACCGAGACACGGGAGGCATAGAATAGTTGAATAATGGACTGCTCTTGTAATAGGCGCGTGCATGCTCATAGAGCTGTTCAGAGCGCTGTACAACGAGATCCAGCATCACAAAATAGTTGCTTTCGCTTTCGCTGACAAGGCAGCTCGAATTTTCGCCCGCACGGGTGACCAATCGAATTTAAATATAAAAGAGTCAAATCAAATCAAATCGAGTTGTCCTTTACCTTGCAGGATGGTTCGGCGCTTGGCCAAAGATTTCTTGACGGACGAGGCTGACCGCCGTTACTATGCTGATCGCTACACCTGCTGTCCACCCCCTTTGTTCGTCCCCATCATCACACTGTTGGAGGTAGGTCATCATACCATACTGCCTAGTGTAGCAGTAAGCATGCATGTGTGGTTTTACAATGCCTTTCTTTGTTGTACAGAATTTCATTACAGTGAAGACCTTTGTAATTCAGGCTGCTTGGGACCTGGGATCGATTTGAATATAAATCCGATCTAGGAATATAACCAATATTTGTCAACAAAGGTAGCCTATAAATTCAAAATCCCAAGACTGACTATGATGGGACGCAATAGAACCGTGCCTTTACTGATATTTTCGCCGAATTTATCGTTATACGTTAGTTTTATTTGGTCTCTCCAAACATATATGGGACTGTTTATTATTTTTATCTATAGTGGCTTCTAAGTTAAATAATCCATATTATTCAAACTTTTAAACCCTCAACAGGATTCTTGACGGATGCCGCTTAGCTTCTGCATCGTCAGCATTATGACGTCAGCAAGATCGAGGACTACGCAGAAATGGAATCCCGAAGCAAGCTGTTGAGGAACTGAGCGAAAAGAACACGGGGTTTCTTGATCAGATTTACACAGTACAGACGACTGTCTGGTTCCTTAACAATATTAGAGCATCAAAAAACTTGGGCTCTGAGGAACCCGATAAATATAGGCCTAGGCTACTACTCAGGAAGAGAAGGGCTGGATTGCAGATTCAAGTCGGACAGTAAAGAGATCTACCAGATATTTAGGGAAGTTGCACGCGTGCCAACGAGCGGGTGTTGAAAGCCAACTTTAGGGAGAAACGGTCGGAAGTCTTCATGATCAGCTTTTCAACGCTGCTATTACAGAAACAGGTGTTGAGTTGACGCTGGAAAAATCCAAGTTTAACAGTTTCAAGAGGACGACAATATACACACAGTAAAATCAAGCATGTTTCCTGAGGATAATAGCACGTCCAGTCTGAACGGCTCGTGCTCGTCGGAGAATAATCTTCCGCCGACATGGATTCCTCAGTCCAGTTGTTCTACACATCAACTTGATCACTTGTCGACACTTCCGATTTCAAACCATGTGTCGCACAGTTCTGAGCGAACGTCCACAGAAACTCCATCTTATAGAACTATCGTTGTGCCTTTCTGTGCAGTGCCATTGAGCACTAGTTCACAAGAAAACGCGCATGTGGTCGTCTATGATAATGACGTCGCTGGAATTAGCGTTCAGCAGTCCACTGATATGTGCAAACATGTAAAATCTACGGATCCTACTATGAATTTTCTCCAAGGATTTTCTTCAAAAGAAACGATGGTTCTGCCCATATTCGAGACTCAAAAGCCCCGTTTAAAGGGAAACGTTGATGTCGTATGCGGTAATGAATTGTTTGAACTTGGAAAACTCACTGACAAACGCGCAAATACAAAATCTGTATATGGTAGCATGAATCATTCTTCATCCTACTACGGCATCAGCTGCGATTCCCCTCCGCCATACCACAGTCTCGACTTGAGCCTTTCCACGAGAGATGGATTATATAACGTCAGGAATGACAGAAGCACCATCAGTGACGACATTGATGACTGTTTGTGTTATGACGACAGATATTCGTGTTGGCCCCCGCCCTTTTGTGTGCCGTTGCTGTCCTTTCTTGAGGTGAATTTAAATAATATTTCCTATGCAGGGGTATTTTTTACATTAGGACCACGAGCTAAACATTCCGGGATTTGTGACCTCCGTTTGGTGTATTCTTGTTTTATATTATATTATATTATATTATATTATATTATATTATATTATATTATATTATATTATATTATATTATATTATATTATATTATAATTTTTATTCTACGAGAAAAATTGAAGACTTTTAAGGTACATTTAAGGTATGCAGGTAAAGTAGTTAGGCGCTGGTGATGGAAATGTTTTTTTTTCTGCTTTTGTTGTTGTTAATGTTGTTAAAGATTTTCTTTCTTTTGTTCTGTCCTTTTCCTTTTCGTCTGTTGTTGCACGGTTATTCTTTCTATTTTCTGAAAGCACGAGCTTCATTGTACACATGTTGATCATTGGCCAGTTAGGGGTGGTCTGGTAGCACAGTTGATAGTGAGCTGGTTTCCTATGTCGAAGGTCGCAGGTTCGAACCCCCCATGGGAAGCGTGACTTAGGGTCGAGACTTTTCAAGGACACCGAGGGTTTTCTTCGGCTACACCGGTTTCCTCCCTCCTTTCAATAATGGTATTGGATGCGGTCAATCTAAATTTCCAAATAAAAAGTGATTTCTCTTCGAAACCGTAAAAGCGATCTCTTCAGATCGCCGAGCTTTGAGTTCGTTTGAAGAAAAAACTCGCATTTCCATCCTTTTTATGATGATGATGATGATGATGATGATGATGATGATGATGATGATGATGATGATGATGATTTTTATTATTATTATTATTACTATTAATATTTGTACGCTTATAATTTATTGTATTCCCTTTGCGTATTACATGCCAGTACACTACAAGTTTGACTTGGACTTAGAAATAAATAATCAACGCTGCTGCTGCTGCTGCTTATGATGAAGATGATGATGATGATGATGATGATGATGATGATGATGATGATGATGATGATGATGAAGATGATGATGATGATGATGATGATGATGATGATGATGATGATGATGATGATGATGATGATGATGGATGATGGATGATGGATGATGGATGGATGATGGATGATGATGATGATGATGATGATGATGATGAACCGACGTCGACGACGACGTCTTAAATATTATAACATATTTTGTCTATGGTCCTAACGCATACAAATATAATGGATTTTCCTTCCCCATATACTGAATTTTCAAATTGAAAAAAAAAAACACATTAAAAATAAGTTGAAGTGACAAGCCATTTATATAACGACTTTAATGATGTTAAAAGTCGTACAAAAAAAATGACAACATGATTAATAGAATAATTAGAATTAGTTTATTGAATAATATTGATTGGTAATAATAGAATAATAATAATAATTAATAATAATAACAACAACAATAATAATAATAATAATAATAATAATAATAATAATAATAATAATAATAATAATAATAATAATAATCTAATGGATTAATAGGCGCTTATTCCCGAGTCATCAATCAGACTTACTTATGCTTCGTGTTGTGCTGCAGGTGGGCTGTTTCGTGTACTACTGCCTGGAGTCACGGATGATCACCCTGAACGGTCCTGTCCCCGTCCACTCCATTTTCATCTACAGACCCGACAAACGTGTGGAGCTGTGGAGGTTCTTCCTCTATATGCTTCTACATGCCGGGTAAGTTAGTGAGTGAGTTAGTTAGTTCGTTAGTCATTGCTTACAAGGTCCAGCGGACTGCAAAGAACCGAATCAGGACCACAAAATCAAGACCACAACTTTGCTGAAAGAGGACTCACCCCTGATCCGCATCAAAGCTTTTCCGAAACAACCCCAGTGGTAACACTGAAGGCACTCCACCAGACGGTCACTTTACAATAAAGACATCCCACGCAGGGGACACAGAGGCTATACTCTAATTTATCGAGCCCCCGTATACAAAAACAAAATAGAATACAAAAATCATTCTAAAATATCAACAAAACACATACATATAAAAGGCCTACATTGCCAAATAATAACATCATAGGAAGCCTTAGTAACCATTTGGCAGAAAGCGTCCAATATTCCCAAGCTGATTCAACAGACCTCACACACAAATGAGGAGAGTTTTCAAGAAAAAGGTAGGTGACTGGTCTAGCAAAGAAGAAGATAGTATAGTAGACTGACAGAAAAGAGTAGGAATGAAAAAGACAAAAGGAGAAAGACAGCGACAGTGGGGATTTAAAGCACTACATTTCCAGAAAGTGGGGATACTATTTATACTGAAAACACCGGCACTCACACGGGTAGAAGTTAGTGAGTGAGTGAGTAGTAAGTAAATTAGTGTTTTAGAAAGTTGCTGGGTAAGTTAGTAAGTTCGTTTGTTGCTATTTGTATATGTATATAGCATCCAGTGTTATTATTATTTAGTTAGTTAGTAAGTTTGTAGTTCATTGATGTAATTCGTTAGTTAAATAGGCCTACTTTGTCGTTCATTTTAAATACTTCTCACACCATGGAACGTTATTGTATTAATGTCAAACAGACATACGTACTGAAGCTTTAGTTTGAGTGGGTACTTTTCTTTTCACAACTACCAGCGATTGTGGCATATAAACAACGTCATTAGATGTTCCTGGCGAGGTCGTGGTTAGGCTACGTATTGCCATAGTATTATAGGCATATGACGTCTGCTGAATAATGTTACACCGAGAGAGTAAGTGAGTTTGTCATTAACGTTGTTGATTAGTAAATTTGTTAAGTTGCTATGTATGTAGTTAGCTAGTTGGTTGGTTAGTTAGCAAGCGAGCGTTGTGGCCAAGTGGGCTAAGGCGGGACTAACTTGCCTTGTCCACAGGCCAGAAACCAATGGCGCCTGACAGGTGTGGGTTCGATCCTGCATCGGGGCGTTATGTTTCTCCGAATATTATTTAATTTCGACTCGGGCAACGTCTCGGGGGTTTTCTCCGGGTACTCCGGTTTGCTCCCCCAGCAAAATTTCAAATTATTTCAAAAATTTAAAGAATTTCTAAATTTCAAAAATCACAACTAATGTTAGGTAGGTTGGGTTTGGGCGCGCCACAGGCTGCGACTACGCCTTCCACATGGGGAGGCGGCCCAGAATTTCCCGATAAAAAGGGACAATAAAGCATTAGTGAATCAATTTGTCGGTCTTTTTTATTACCAGCATTGGAGATGATTGCTGGTAATAAACAGCACGACTTGTTGTTTGTAGATTATAGTCACACGACACTTTCGCATATAGGTGACTACTGGACCGATTTATACTGACACCAGCGGGCCAGTTGTTGGTAAAGGGGAAAATAATATGATCACACGTTGACCAATCCGGGATTCGAACCAGTGACCTTTCGGTTACTAGCAAGACGCTCTTACCAACTGAGCTACCCGGCCCCTCTCAGCACGACTGTGAGCGACACAGCAATTTAGCTGGAAAATGAGCAACGCAGGATCTAGGAGCATGCTCTTTCATCTTTTCTTTTCAAAGAAGACACTGCCGCCATTATTGTGCATTCTTCAGAAAATTAACGATGCTGGAAATGTGCTGTACAAATTTAACACCTCCAAAACGTATCAAGAAGCAGGAATATTGCCACTAAATCAACAACGTCAGTTAGCTAGTGCAAAATATGTGATCAGAAGTTTATCGTCCAAATTCTGTACATAACGAAATGTATGTTGATGCGGAAGTGATTATCAAAAGCTATCAAGACATATGAAATATTTGCAACCTATTAAAACTATACACATAGTTTAATTGATAAATGCGATATTGATATTAATACAATTCCATTAATGTCTGTTATACCCCAAATGCCACTATGGAAACATAAATTAACAAATTATGATATTGATTACAATAACAACAAAAAAGGATGAGAACACAAATTTATTAATTACTGATGTAAAAGAACACTTAGACATTCGTTAATCAAATTATGCAAAAATATTTACAGATGGATCTGTGGTAGAGACATTGGATGCTGGAACAGGATTTGATATATCTAGTTTTTTATATTAAAAAGTCGTATTTTTTAGGAACAGGGTATTCTATATTTACAGCTGAGTTATACGTAATTATGATGGCACTGAACTACATAATCAATGTTCCATTCAAATGTTTTGGTATCCACATTCGTGTTGATTCAAAAGCGGTTCTTTATGCACTGAAAGACTCGAACTGCAAGGTCAGAAGTGTTTTTATATGAATTAAAACATTTAATTCATTGTATTAAATTAAGAGGAATATGTTTAGACTTTTGCTGGGTCCCATCACACAGCGGAATTTATTGGAATGAAATATTTGATAAATTAGCCGAAGAGGAACAAAGAATTATCCTAATGCAATAGTTGATCATTTAAGTTTGTCATATAATGAAATGATTTCTAAAACTGAGAGGTTAATGAATTATACACCCCTTGGGGTCATGAGCAATCTTGCCACTGTAGATTGTTCAAACCTATAAAGGGAACAGTGAAAGCCACAGTTGAAAACCTGTCTTTCCGTTATAGGCAAGACGCTTCACTGCGGCAACAGTACCCCCGTTGGAGTGCCGGGGGTTTTCAGTATAAATAGTATCCCCACTTTATGGAAATTTAGTGCTTTAAATTCCCACTGTCGCTGTCTTCCTTATTTACTCTTTCCTATTCCTGCTCTGTCCTTCACTCTGCTATACTATCTTCTTCTTCGCTAGATCAATGACCTACCTTTTTTCTTGAAAACTCTTCCTGGACAAGACTCCTTGTTTGTGTATGAGGTCTGTTGGATCAGCTTGGGAGTGTTGGACGCTTTCTGCCGGGTGGTCACTAGGGCTTCCTATGAATGTACTATTTAGCACTATAGGCATTTTATATGTATGTGTTTGGTTGATGATTTATAATGATGTTTGTATTCTATTTTGTTTTTGTAACCGGGGTGTTCGCGTAGTTGAGGTCAACCCTCAGCCGTCCCCCGCGTGGGATGTCTTTATTGTAAAGTGACTGGCCGGTGGAGGGCATTCAATTTTCCCACTGGGGTTGTTTCAGCAGATCTTTTATGCGGATCGGGGGTTGTCCGGTCCTGATTTGGCTCGGAAGAGTCCGCTGGACCTAAAGCAACAATAAATCAATCAATCAATCAATAATGAATTATACATATAACTTTAAGAAAATGCTCAGCACTTAATTATCAAAGAAACGTATCAAAGATAGTAATTAAGTTAGGAATTAATTCTTGGTGTACAAAATATTCTTTGGACGTTAATTGTCTGTGTTCATAAAAAATTTCTGTACAACATATTTTGTTTGAATGCCAATGGCCAATTATTATGTAAAAATTAGAAGAATAGGGTATTAATACCAAGAAATACAGCCAATCAAAGGAAGACATTTTATATTATACAGACATTGATAATATATTTCATGTTATTTTAACATCACCAATTGATACATTGTTATAATTTTATTTTATGTTATGTTATTTTAATTTTGGTGTCTTACATCGCCTAGAGTGAACAGAGGTAAAATTAAAATATTGAACTGAAATGAACAGGTGCTGTACATATTGCAATATGGTTAAATGAGGGCTTTCTTCATCGTCCTTCGGTCCAGAGTTAAACTGCTTATTTTGGTGGAAAACTATTCTTCATATTCAAAGACGATTATTGGTTGATTTGTTTTCGTCAACCGGTACTTATCGTGTGGTGTGTCAGTGAATTTATTAGTCCATAAACTTAGATTTTGTTTATGGACATACTAATCATAGTTCGGTATTTTCAGCAGTGTGCTTCCAGCCAAATGTTTATTGTATTTTTTGTTTACCCTCGTGCAGGTACGTGCACTTGTTGTTCAACGTAATCGTGCAGGTGGTGGTGGGCATCCCATTAGAGATGGTCCATGGCAGCTTCCGTATCTTTATTGTCTACATGGCCGGGGTGCTAGCGGGTAAGTGCAATGAAGGAAAATGATGATGATAGTGGTGATGATGATGATGATGATGATGATGATGATGATGATGATGATGATGATGAGGATGAGGATGATGATGATGATACTGATAATGATGCAGATGAAAATGATGGTGACGCTTTTTTTGTATCGTAATTGTTTATATTTGTATTTATTTATTTACCTGTGATATAAGACAATTATTTATATTTATAAAATAATATTGTGATAGGGTGCAGTTGACTAAGATGACTGCCTGTGTTTGTTGTTGTTGTTGTTGTTGTTGTTGTTCTTGTTCTTGTTCTTGTTCTTGTTGCACACATTCGTCTTTGTTTTGCAGGTTCATTAGGTACATCAGTATTTGATATGAATGCCTTCCTTGTTGGTGCCTCAGGGGGTGTGTATGCACTACTGGCAGCACATCTAGCAAATATATTGTTGGTAAGGTACACTTCAACATTATACTAATAGACAGCATTAACATTTCTTGGATACAGCTTTACTTTATTGAATGTGTGTGTGTGTGTGTGTGTGTGTGTGTGTGTGTGTGTGTGTGTGTGTGTGTGTGTGTATCTGTGTGTGTGAATGAGTGCGCGCGCGCGTGCGTGCTTGAGTGCGTGCATGTGTGTGGGAAAGGATCGCACTTTCGAATTAATGTAAGTGAGCCTGACATCACTTCTTTTTTTTTTAACAACCTATCCTATCCTATCCTATTCCGTAACTCGAAGGTCGTTGGGGCACCACAGATGATCGTTTAACCAGCGTACTCCATTTTTCTCTGTCCTCAGCAACCCTCATGGCTTTGCTCAGTGTCAAGCCAGCCATTCTCGAATGTTGTCCTCCCACCTCTTTTTCTGTCTCCCCCTTCTTCTGCCTCATTGCACCGTACCTTGAAGGATGGTCTTTGCAAGGCCTGATGCTCTGGTGACGTGGCCATACCATCGAAGTTTCCGTTTCTTCACCGCTGTGAACATGTCATCGTGTGGTCCAATGGCTTGTGTGATGGTCTGTCGGATTTCGTTGTTGCTGATGTGCTGGGTATAGGAAATGCCCAGAAGTCTTCTGTAGCACCTCATGTCCATGCTTTGTATTCTTCTTTGTTGATCTGCTGTGAGAGTCCGTGTTTTGCAAGCGTATAGGAAGATGGAGATGACAAGGGAACGCAGCAGCTTTGCCTTCGAATGTAGATTAATGGTCCTCTCTTTCCAAATGGGCTTCAATCTTGTCAGGGCCGCAGCTGTTTGTGCGATCTTGTCTGATACAATGGCTCCTAAATATTTGAAGCAATGCACTGTGTTGAGGGATTGGCCTTGGACTTTGATGTCCATGTTGATGCCATTGATGTTGTTGCATTTTGGTCTTCTCTGCACTTATTTCCATTCCATAGGTTCTGGAGGTGTTGTCAAGCCTCTGTACCAGATGTTCAAGTTCTTGTTCCTCTCCAACTAATCCATCAATGTCATCCGCAAAACGAAGGTTGGAGATTGCTCTATCACCTATGCTGACTGTGCCTTCGTGATCTGCAAGGGCATCTGCCATGATGCGCTCTATGAAGATGTTGAAGAGTGTAGGAGAGAGTAGGCATCCTTGACGCACACCGATTGTTGTTCTGAACCGGTTCTCGATGGCGTTGTTGTGGAGGACTGCACTGGTAGCCTTGTCATACAGGCTTTTGATATATAGTTATACAATATTAAAATTATAAAAAGTATAGTTATAAAAGATTCTAAAATCCAAATTATTCCGGTGAAAGCTCTTTGGTGGGTATTTAAGCAGCTTAAAAGAAAATATTGAGCTCCTTGATCGATAGCGTCTATGCGTGCGAGTATAGAGAAGAAGCCCATGATAAAACCATTTAAGCGCACCCGATACAACAGGCACAGAACAAGTCGCTCAGAAATAGCTACAGCAAAGCACTCCAACACACGCTGGACTCCCTGTGTGAGGGTCTGTTTAGGTAGATCAGTCTCCCAGCGCCTAAGCAGTTAGCAGGTTCCCCCGTTGGGGTGCCGGGGGTTTCAGTATAAATAGTATCCCCACTTTCTGGAAATTTAGTGCTTTAAATTCCCACTGTCGCTGTCTTTCTCATTTGCTCTTTCTCATTCCTGCTCTTTTCTATCAATTTGCTATACTATTGTCTTCTTCGCTAGACCAGTCTCCTACCTTTTTTCTTGAAAACTCTTCCGGGACAAGACTCCTTGTTTGTGTATGGGGTCTGTTGGATCAGCTTGGGAATATTGGACGCTTTCTGCCAGGTGGTCACTAGGGCTTCCTATGATGTTATTATTTAGCAATGTAGGCCTTTTATATGTATGTGTTTTGTTGATAATTTATAATGATGTTTGTATTCTATTTTGTTTTTGTAAACGGGGGTTCGATAAGTTGGGGTGAAGCCTCAGCCGTCCACTGCGTGGGATGTCTTTATTGTAAAGTGACTAGCTGGTGGAGAGCTTTCGGTTTTACCACTATGGTTGTTTCAGCAGATCTTTTATGCGAATCGGGGGTTGTCCGGTCGTGATTTGGCTCGGAAGAGTCTGCTGGACCTAAAGCAATAATAATGTAATGTAATGTAGTTAGCAGGCGACCTTTTGAACGCTCCGACAGAAGACTCGGATTAACGTTTCGCAAATATTAGACACAAACAACAAGATAGATCGAGAGAGAGAGAGAGAGAGAGAGAGAGAGAGAGAGAGAGAGAGTGAGAGTGAGAGAGAGAGAGAGAGAGTAGTCTCTTAGAGTGAATTAAACAGTTTTAAAGTAGTTGTTTTTTCCCCCATAATGTTGTTCTCGCCCCTTCTCGTACTTTAATATTGTTAAGATTAATTGCTCTGTTTGCAATGTTATGTCTTGATCGAAAATTCAGTTCAGGATTGTATTAAATTCCGCATGTTATGTTTTGTGTGAAGTTCTTTATGTGTTTGTGGTGATCTGTCTTTAATTTTCAGACATGACTGCATCTGTATTTTCTATTTCATAATGAAGAGTGGTTTTTGTTTTATTCCAGAATTATTCTCATATGGAATTAGGAATTCTCAAATTGGCAGCAGTACTCATTATAGGTGAGTAAGCTTATATCACAGTATTGCAATAGCGGTAAGATTTTATCACTTTCAACTAAAACTTTGCCGGCGTTGGCGTAAAGGATAGCGCCTCTTGTAAATGCTTGGAGTGGTTGACAAAACTGAATGTAAGAGTGTTTGCACAAACGTGTGTGAGCAGAAGGGGGAGGAGGTGTCGTATTTCGGTCCAGTGCTGTTACTTAAAACTCAAGTAACAGTTGTAGCGCATGGAGGTTTTGTGGTTCGAGGGTGGCACTCTAATGCACAAGAACGTTGCAGCCTACTTCATGCGGAAGGCGCATGGAAGGATGGAGGGAGTGTGAGGGGGGCACTCTAATGCACAAGTAGGCCTACGTTGTGTCTATACTTCTAACCAATATCTGGTTGATTAAAGACGAAATGCATGTATCATACAAATCGTGTAATAATGTAAATTGTGATACAATCGAGAGGTTAGCGGTTTTGTTGTTGTTGCAGTTGGTTTTCAACATGGATGAAGTGGGGCGAGGCTTTAATATAACGAACCTCCCCACAGCTGCAGTTGAAATAGAAATGTTCTTCGTGAACGTAACAAGCCAACTATATGTGGGCAGTGATACACGAGTCTCAGTAGAAGAAGCTGAACATAACCGTTCCTCGCCTTATTTTTGATGAATGTAAGTCGGCCATTATAGTAATGTTTGAGATAGGCTACGTGAAAAAAACTGTTACTCTAATAAATTTTTAAAAAACCAACAACTACGTTGTAACTACTTAACACCGTACATTTGACAAGTCATCCAGCTTGCTTCTGCGCCTCAAGCATGCCTACTGTTGTAATGAGTATATGAGTAATGTTGGTGCTTGGGTGTTTCAGCAAGCGCGGACGTGGGTTTCGCGATCTGGGATCGCTACACGTACAAAGAAATGGCTCCGCCCGTGGGCTACACGGCCCATCTCATGGGGGCCCTGGCTGGCCTCACCATAGGCCTCGTGGTCCTCAAGAACTTTGAGCAGAAGCTCCACGAACAGTATGTCTGGTGGATCGCCCTAGCGGTCTACTTAGGCTGCGTTGTGTTTGCTGTCTTCTGGAACATATTTTACTACTGAAGATTGGGACGGCTGTGCAGAGCATCTGTGTGTCGAGAGTTGCTACGATTAAGATAAATATAAAGACTTATCGGCGTGTAACTATAAATCATGTTCGGATTGTATATTTAGTCACTTGGACTTGTTGGAGTGTTAATAATTATTTTCAAATTCTAGTCGTTTTGGAGATGGAGTGTAAATAATTCCGTTCCTATTCTAGTTTCTTAGAGTTGGAGTGTAAGTACTTATGTTCAAATTCCAGTCATTTGGAGTTGGAGTGTAAATAATTCTGTTCACATTCTAGTTTCTTGGCGTTGAAGTGTAAATAATTATATCTACAATGTGTTCCTGGAGACGAGGAGACACATTTTCATGGAAACGATCGCGGAAAAAATTGATTGGTTTAAGCTCGTAGACCTATTGTTCATGCGAATTGATGCTATGCTGTTTACAAGCTCAAGGTGCAGTTGTAATTCAGCTGCCATGAATATACCGACATGAGACTTTACACATCCTCACGGCGATTGCGTGACATGTTGTTAGTTGAATGTGGGGTGTAGTGGAAAGTGTGTAATGAACAACAGACAACGGGTAGGACTGTTCAACAGATTAACATAAATAAAATAAGGATTTGAAATAATAAAATAAAATAAATAAAAATAATTGACTGAATTTTACAAGTGACGGAGAGTTTCAATGTTCAACATCATATTTAATATTATATTTAGGAGCAATTTTATCAGACAGTGGGTCCCTACAGGAAGGCCGGATAGCACAAACAGCTGATACCCTGAATCCCATTTGCAAAGACATTGTAAGGGAGACAAAAAGTTTGTGTAGAAGACAAGTAACACACAAAGGTGTCTCGCCTACAGAGAGGGGACTGGAGTTTATTGATAGCATCTTGAATATAATCCTTAATATAGATACTGTCCTTCGTATATCGTCCCCTATACGCTTATGTGTCCGGGGACGTTAATCTATATAACTAACTGTCCTTCGTGGAATGAGGTAATGATAAGAAAGATTTATCTCCCCTTCTCTGCTGCCCACGGTTTGCATTTGTGGATCTATATCATAGTTACAGATGACCATTTCGCAGTGTTCACAGTTCGTCACTGTATGGGCTGAGCTTTTTGTGAAAATCAAGGTACTGATATTCCGAAGCATGAGACGACGCCTAAATTAAGTCCTTAGAACAAAAAACAACATCTTTATGTGAAAAAGGTGTCCACAATTTGGCTGGTCAAACATTGTAGCATTTTAACTTGTTTAGGGACAGCTTCCTTTATCGTTCTTGTGTATATTTGTGTGTGTGTGGTTCACTTGTCCCATTCCCTCCCCCACTAAAATCCTTTTTCATTTAGGTTCCCCATTTCCCAATTAATGGCCACTACCCGTAACACGCCTAGATCTCATGTAGAAATGTAGGTCTGCAGTGTGCATAATGGTTAACTAGCTACAAAAGTAGCAGACGTTTGGAAAGTTACGAAAAGAGTCAGACTGACTGAGCTGTACCAAACCGTCCACAATTTAGCGGACTCATACCCTACGTCCATTACATCCGAGCTGTAGAAGGAATTCTCTGACAGATGCATTTCCGAATGATTGCATGATATAGCCAACACAAAGCAGATCGAATGTAATAAGAAAAATTGGTCCATCGCTGAGATAGGCGTTAATATACTCGGTCTTTCAATATAGCTTATCATTTTCGATAACGTCAAAGAACAAGCGGCTCCAATGTAAATCTAAGTGGTATTGGAGTGCATTAAGTGGATTTGAAAATAACTGATCTCTGCTGTTTGGGGATTACGCATTGTTTGGATTTGATTTTGATTAAAAATGCCATAAAGAACAGGTTATTATTTGTTGTTGTTACAAATTAATTATTTTATTTTGTTTTTATTATTAGACCTATTATTATTAGTAGTAGTAGTAGTAGTAGTAGTAGTAGTAGTAGTAGTAGTAGTAGTAGTAGTAGTAGTAGTAGTAGTAGTAGTAGTAGTAGTAACATCATCATCATAATCTTCATCGTCATCGTCATCACCATCATCATCATCATCATCATCATCATCATCATCATCATCATCATCATCATCATCATCATCATCATCGTCGTCGTCGTCATCGTTGTTTTTCCTCTTGTTGTTGTTGTTATTACATAGGAATAAACTCGTGAGAGGAAAGGATCAAACCGATGTAAATTGAGCATTTGAAGCATTATTATGATTATGGCAGCATATTTGATGTTAGCTGCGACTCGATAATATAGACTACATCGTCGGATGTAATCTTACAGTATACTATACATCGTTGATTCTGAGTGATGTAATAACTTGCCTGCATTTGGACTGCATTCCATTTGAAAGCTCATGCCCCTTGCGGTCAACACTTCTGATTTTCATTTTAACAATTTAATGTTTAATTTTTTTTAAAGTTGCTTTTCTGGGTCGTGGTTGTGCTGTATAGTCATTAATTGCATTATTCATTTACCATTTCTATCACTAAAGAAACATGCGCTGTAAAATTAGGGCAGGGTAAATCTGTATTGAATCGAATTGTACATAAGACAATTGTGGTAGTTTCAGTTCATTGGTGTTTAATAAGAGATTATGTTAATGACATATGTGCATCTCAAATTCCTTTGAACTAAATTTATATTATGAATTTTTATTGTCTTGAAACTAATATCTGTTTGTTGCTATTGTATTGGATGACGTTGAGTTCAAAGGAGTTTTAGCTCGCACAAAACATTTTTTTAAATTTATTAAATGGATTTTTTTCCAAAATGTTCACAACCACTTTCATATTTAACATATTTATTTTAAAAAAGCTATAATTATATGTAATTATGTAAATGCAAACATCCTCTAGTGTGGATTTTTAAGCATTGATAAACTTTACCAGGCTCGCACGCTTGGGTGTGTTTGTGTGTGTTTGTGTGTGTGTGTGTGTGTGTGTGTGTGTGTGTTGTCTTCAATATTAATATTGACATAAGAATACTATCACTGCCAAGGACGATTTCAAAGCAAGCAATCTTCCTGAAGAATTAATTTTGTACTATTGTTTATAAAGTATGCGAAATTGTTTTTCTTAAGTAATTAAATATTAAATGACGTTATGAAATTGTATATTGCTGTGTATACATCAATAAATGGGAAGGAAGTGTTTTGTTTTTTAAATTTTATTTCATTTTATTTTATTTTTACTATTTAATGTAAAGAGCCATAAAATGCCAATGTTGTTCTTCTCTTCTTTTTTGTTGAATAAATTGGACTTCGCAAACTAGTATTATTATGTATGAATCATTGAACATTGGTGAATGGCAATAACTTTTGACATAGAATCAAACTACTACTACTACTAATGTAACTGTAGATTATAGTCACACGACACCGAAGCATATAGGCGACTACTGGTCACATTATTCTGACGCCAGCGAACCAGTTGATGGTAAGGGGAAAATAATATGGTCACACATTGGCCAATCCGGGATTCGAACCAGGTACCTTTCGGTTACTAGTAAGACGCTCTACCAACTGAGTTACCCGGCAAATCTACTACTGCTACTGGCACTGGATTGTTTTTAACGGTTGAATCAGGAAGGGAAGCAACTAGTCTCTTTTTAACCATAGAATTTGCCCCTCCTTGTAGAGGATAGGGCTGCTTCCCTTTCCTATTGGGATGTTCATTTTATCGCTTGCTGAGGATTAAAGGGTCCAATGAATACGCACCCGCCACCACCCCCACATTCCAACCCACACACACACAAACTCGCACACACACACCAACCCAGACAGGCACACGAGCACACACATACACACATGCGCGCGTTGTTCATTCTCACATTGTTATCATTTCCCAAATCTGCTCGCTCCTTTGGCCTCTATAGTCTCACAATTTTCGCAATGTGTGCTTTAGAAGGGGTACTCTAAACACAGAGTGCTTTCGATGAAAAGGCCTAACGAGTTCTTTATGTGTATATGCAGATTTATGATTACTTGGTCGCAGTGGAGCAGTTTTAAAACAAATATGGTCGACAGAATTGAGCGTGCTCTGGCATCCTTTTATTAGACGCCCACGAACTAATAAGCGAATCAGTCAATATAATAATAATAATAATAATAATAATAATAATAATAATGATAATAATAATAATAATAATAATAATAATAATAATAATAATAATAATAATAATAATAATAATAATGATAATAATAATAATAATAATAATAATAATAATAATAATGTATATAGCAACAACACATCATTTTTTCGAAACCCCCCCAAAATTTTTTTTTTGCCTATATTTAATACAGGATAACATGCATATTGCAAAACAAATTCATTTTTTAACATAAGTGGAAAACGTTTTTTTTAATAGCCATTAAAGAAAAAACGCCGAATCAACAGTTTCAGCTCTTTTTCAATTTTAGGTGACCGGCCGATGGCCTGCTTATATATTGGACAGAATGTTAATTTAACGCTTTAATAAGTTAGTCCTCGATGTGATCTTTGTAAACAAATTAAAAAAAAAACTCAAACTTAATGTATCATGCATGAGAAATTATTTGTATTTTGAAGCACTGACCGTAATGTAGTATCCATGTTTTGAAGTGTGTAAGCATAAAATAGGCCTATCATTCAGAGTTATTAGGCCTATCACTGAGGGATAACTCTATTTGTCATCACGGACGACAACTCTTGGCATGTGTTGATGCTACGTGCAGGAACTAAAAACCACTTTTTCAAGTATTTTACGTTCGAATTTCAAAATTTTTTTTGCTTTGACATGGAAATAGTGCATTTGATTATCTGTACACAAAGTGTTAGCGAGGATTCTTATTATTTAATAACAATTATCACGATACAACCCATCTTTTCACTTGCCATTTCGGCTACCACGACGCGGACGTCTCCTTTTGCAAAAAAACCGAAGCTACAGGCTTTCATTAATAATTATTGGTTAAAATTATTTATTTCTGATAAGTTTTCGCTTAGAAATAGCGCGTAATTTCATACTACTGTTCTGTGGACACACTTTGGGATAACTCTATTCGTCATCACGGACGACAACTCTTGGCATGTGTTGTTGCTAATGTATAGCCCTTATTCCTAAATCAGATTAAAAGAGCGGCGATCTGTAACCAACATGCACGCTCACATATTACAGACACCCCTACATACACAACAAACACACATTCATCACTCAAACATGAGGTGTGAAGGCAAGTAGCTATCGGAAGACGGAAAGGAAATCCAGTTTGTTTTTTGAAATTTTAGACTGCATCCAATACCATTATTGAAGGGATGCATGAAACCGGAGAACCTGGAAAAACCCTCTGTGACCTAAAAGTCCCATACCTAAGTCACATAAGTTCGCCCCTTGCGGGAATCAAACCCGCATCCTTCGGCATAGGAAACGGCGACTAATCCACTGCGTCACCATGGAATCAATCAAAGGAACAAAGACCATATGCTAGAAGATCGATATTGATTTTTTTTTATAAAGCGTCAGTGCTCTCACATACAGACTGAGACGAGGAGAAATCTGGCATCAAACCTGGGACTTACTCATCGCTTAGTTTATACTTCGCTTTTAAACGGGATTTCAGTTATTGTCTGGGACAATTATTTAGGACAGCTCCGAACATCAGATTGCAGAGCAATACTTACATGCAGGGCCACTACATCGAAAGTTATAGGGTCAGGGAATAAAGGAAGATTGTTTTTTGGTTTTTTTAGTTTGTGTGGAAAGAGTTTAGATGGAAAATTGAGGTGTTGTCGCATTAAAAGATGATACGAAGGGCAATCAAAGTCAAAGTCGGGGCATTATTCTTTATTCCACAAAAAGGAAAATTCTGTTGTCTCTGCTATGAACAACGAAGCACACACACACACCTACACACGCACACACACACAAACACGCACGCACGCACGCACGCACAAGCATTGGTAAAAAGGTAAAACATATCCAGCCTTCCTTTATTTATTTATTTATTTATTTATTTATTTATTTATTTATTTATTTATTTATTTATCAAACCCGTACTTTTGAAAAAGGTTATATTTGGCTTATTCTTCTTTTTTGTGGTGGGGTAGTCACTGTGATTTAAAAAATATCTGTAACGCTGAAAGGTATGGTCTTGAACTGAATTACTTTTGCTGAACATTAATATTCATATGGAAGAGAGCAGCTGACAGAAGTTGTTGTTGTGGTTGAGCATTTCTTTATTCGATAAATTATGGAATGTGCTGATTATGGTTTAGATGAGGTTGTCTGTAATACAATGAGTTGTGGTCTGCAGGTCGTGTGGATTCCAAATATTGATAACATGTGCTGTGGTACATAAAACATCCACAAAAATGAAAGTTATTCAAAACGATGGTTTGATTATTTTGGTGACTGCAGTTGTCGAATCTTGTTCTTGTGATTGGGTGGTGGTGATGGTGATGGTTTTGGAGGTGGTGGAGGTGGTAATGATGGCTTGGAGCGGTGTTATGTTTTTTTTAGTTTTTGCTTGTTTTTCAATTCTTCAGAAGCTAGATATAATTTTTGAATGCTGTAAATCGGTTGAATGCATCAGTGATGTTTTTGTCTCCGTCAGAGAGAGAGACAGACAGACAGACAGAGACAGACAGACGATTGGGTCGGATGGATAATTAAAATACTAGGTGGAATGACATTGGTCATGAAGACAACAATTGGGCTACAAAAGTCTGTTCAAGTTGCAATTTGCTTTATTTCGCAGTCATAACGTAGAAAGAGTGTTGGACACACAATCATGTCGACGATTGTATCATTCGTGGTGAATAGTGGCACAAAAACAGTATTGTACCGCATCCCATAGAATTTACATTAATTAATTTGTACAATAGATCATCATCATCATCATCATCGTCATCATCATCATCATCATCATCATCATCATCATTACTGAAAGATAAATAAATGAATAAATAACATAAAATAAATAAATAATAATAAATAATAATATTAATAATAATAATAATAATACAGGATGCTATGTACGCGCCTTTCCCCAAGGCTCAAAGCGCGGCGATCTATACCAACATACACGCTCACCTGTCTCACTTACCCTCACACACACCAAATACACATACATCACTCAAACAGATGGTGTAAAGGCAGGGAAATCGCTATTAGAAGACGGAAGAAAATCGAATTTTTATTTTTGAAATTTTTATATTGACTGCATCCTGTACCATTATTGAAGGGAGGGAGGAAACCGGAGTGCCCGGAGAAAACCCTCGGTGACCTCAATAGTCTCGTACCTAAGTCACATACGTTCGCCCCTTGCGGGAATCGAACCCGCGACCTTCGGCATAGGAAACCGGCGACTTATCCCTGCGCCACGAGGCCACCCCAAATAATCATCTATTTATAAACAAAACTAAATAAACACAAATAACATTAAAAAAAATAATGATGGCGCTATATTATCTACGTGCACACTAATACACGCACACACATTTGCACACATGCACACACACACACACACACGCGCGCGCGCGTACACACACACACAACTACACATATTTGCGTGTCACTGAACCATAAACTAAACCAAAATGCAAAATCTCTAACAATGAGGACAAAAACGATTTTATCCATTCTCTAATGAAATATTGTCACAACCATTCTAACACAGTGTTTCTTGAAGACCAGTAAAAGAATGGATTTTAATGATGATGATGATGTCCACTTGTACCGCGCCTGCATCCTTCCAAAAACGAATGCTCGGTGCGCATAAGGAAGATGCGAGAAACAAATCAAACGATAGGAAAGAAAAAGGAAAGGGAGAGGGGAGTGTGGGGTTGGGAAGACAGGGAGAGCGAGAATGGTGCTTGGCAAAGTCCATTGAATCAAAGGAGAACAAATAGGTCTTCAGTCTCTGAACAATCCAAAAGTCTCCTGTTTTGCCTCAGGCAATTAGTTCCAGAGCACTGGTGCTGCGTTTTTGAAGGCTCTGGCACCTGACCTTTTCTTTTATTTTGTTTTCTCAGAAGCAGAGCTGCAGAACAGAGACTGGGAGCTTAAGTGAAGGCTTCGAGGTGGTTCCTATACAGGTATCAGTTCTCACACAAATACTCTGGAGCAGTCTAGTTCATGCAGAAAACGCCAATGACAATATCTTGTGGTCTATGCGGTTTGTTTTTTTACTGGCAACCAATGCAAAAGAATGTAGCACGGGTGAAATGTGTGCAGAACGCCTAGTGCGCGCGACGATTCCTGGCAGCAGTGTTCTGGATCTTTTGCAATATATCCAATTGAGTGACAATATGCTATTTAAAAAGTCAATTCTTGACATTACTGTAGTAAGAACTATTGTGGTTGCTGTTGCCTGAGTTAGCATGGGGCGAAGTTTTCCAAGATTTCGGAGCTGAAGATAGCAACTGCGAACACTCGTCAAAAGTGTTTAGACATGTACAGCTCAGAGTCTAGGAACAGTTTTAGATCACGAACGGAGTCCTCAAAGAGATGTGAGCATCAAAAACTTATACATGCGCAACTTCAGCCAACTCTCGCCTAGCCTTAGGTCCACAAAACAAAGCCTCCGCCTTGTCATCATTTAACTAAGGTGATTTCCTATCAACCATGATTTAATGGCGCACAACACAACCCAAGATTATTAACAGCGTCTTTCACTGGATATAGCTCTGACGTAAAAGTGTTCAACAGTTGTGAATCATCCGCAAAGAACTGCCGCCCTATATGATATTATTCAATAACTCTACCCAACTCGGAGATATACACTGAAAAGAGGAGAGCCCCAATACGGATCCTTGTGGAACACCACTTGTTACAGGTACTGTTTGGGAAGAAGAAGAGCCTACTATGACTCGCTGTGATTGCCTTTTAAGATATAAAGCAAGGCTGTATCTTTAATGCCAGCTCAGACAGCAGTCTCTGGAGCAATAACTGATGGTCTATCGTGTCGAACGCGGCACTGAGGTCGAGGAGAACAAGCACCGCTAGATTTCATAAATTGAGACTCAGCAAAATACCGTTGACAACTCGCAGGAGTGCTGTCTCAGTACTGACGTCAAGTCTATATGCTGACTGAAATCTGTCTAGGCAGATGTGCACACTCAAGTTGTGCATAAATTGATCAACCACAACCCTCTCAAGAAGTTTCGAGATATACGGGAGGTTTGAAACAGGACGGAAATTCTTGCACTCACTGGGATCTAAACCAGACTTTTTCAATAGGGATCTGACCACAGCCGTCTTATAGCAATGTGAAACGGATCCGGATGCAAGACTGGAAGTAATAATCGTTTGTATCATTGGAAGAAGGACATCTAAGAACTGAAGGACAAACTTAGTAGGAGCAGGGTCAACCTCGCAAGAAGTCTTTCTGGACATAGCAATCACTTTCTGAAGATGATCTTCATCAACACACGAAAACAGTATAAGAGGAGAGTCATCAAACGGCACTGTATAGTCTTATTCACTCTGTGGCAAGGCATTGTCCGCACTATCCAAGTTCACTCTTATCTCACTGACCTTGTCTACAAAGTAACCCCACGACATATCAGCTGCTGATTTTGAGAATAAGAAGATCTTGATGCCAGATCTTTTGTCCATAGCAACCAACAGAACGCTGTGGTGAAGGACATCTGTTTTTATCTGTTCGCGTGACCCCATTGACGACTTCAGAAGCCTAGGTAGTCAGGTCAGGTGAAGCGAGATTTCGAAATATGGATGGCTATAGTCGTGTAGTTTGTCATCTCAAAAGCCCTTTGTGACACTTCGGTATCGATCGCAACAGTAAGACTAATAAAGAATTAAAACAACAAGTGATATTTACTAATTTCATAATTTCTTTCCTTATTGTGATTTCGTTTCGTTTCGTGCCAGATGAAAAACGAACAGCGCTGAGTTAGCAGCAGCAGGAACGAGAGGAACGACAGCTACTACTAGCATTGAAAATTATTCTTGTCCCTGCGTCCTCCCCACCAACCACTAAGCCTCTAGCTCTGTATAATGTTCACTTAGCCTAGACCTTCTTGCCGTTGTATAAATGTAAGGATTAACAGTATATTGACTTGCATCATTATCATCGCGTATAATATACCTATTACTTACTTCCATGGTTTGTTCGCAGAGTCAGCAATGTTGTTTTTGTACATTAGGCGTGGGGTTGTGTTTATTACAGTGTTCGTATAGTTGATCTGTTTGCTTTGTGTTGCATTGTATGGACTGATAGGTCAATTTGTTTGTGTGTATAAACTCAACTGTCTGTAAATTTGTGTGTGCATGTGTGTGTTCCTTTGCCTGCATGTCTGTCCGTTTTTCTAACCTGGCTTTTACTCTGTCCTTTTATGTTTGTTTCTCCGGTTCTGTGTATGCAAGTATGTATGTCAGTGTGTCTGTCTGTCCGTTAATCTTGCTGCTTTGAAAAAAACATTACCGGATCTTATCAATGGTGAAAGAATGTTATTACTTTTATAAATAGATCACCCCGTTTTCTACTGTCCAAGTATCCATTCAGTTCAGTTGAAGGATGGGTTTAAAATAAAAGCAATCGTGAACTAACTCTAAATGTAATGTAGCAGTCTTTTATTTCCAACTGCCTTCTTGGTATTGGTATTGTCTGGTAGTCTGATGTGGCCATTTGCGATGCGATTTTCAATTAACCAGATTTTCAACGTTTTGCGGTGCGGTCTTCGATCAATCACTGGTGAAGGACTCTAGTTCTTTACAGTCCAGACTGTTGACTCAGTTGGCCTCTGACGACGTGATTTTTACGACATAGTCTTCGACCAAGAAGCGAATGTACTGCGCCAAGGCGGCCGCTGCCACTGATGTTCTGTGGCACAGGCATCCGTCGTCCAGCTTCTTTTCTTCCCTCTTTGTGATCCGATGAGGACCGCCTGCAGACAGACATTACAAGTATTACAGAACTTCACATTGAACACGGACTAACAGGGAATGGTGCTTTACAAATCGTTTGCATTTTCTTAGGACAACCACATTTCGTAGAAAAATTAAAATAATGCTGATTCGTCTAATACGCCAGATACGATTATGGCCCCTACTTATGTCCCAGTGCCCACACATAGATTCATAGCACTTCGTGATAAAACTAATCTAACGCTTATGTCTATAGTGCACAGCTCCTTGCTACATATACATGCTCAAAGTACTGTGTATTTCAGTTACACTCTATCCATTGAATATTTACATTCTTGTGCAAGTAACATTATCAGATACTTCCACAATCATCACTAACCGCGTCACCTAAAAACTTAATTATGTCCCCTGATCGTGACATAGAAAGACACATATTGTTCCTTAAGACCGAAATATACGTAGCCGCACTTATCTTTCCCACCCTTCAATCAACAGAATATACGTGCTGCGGCGCTCGCAAAAGGATGAGCGTTCTAATTCCTGCGTTAAAGCTGGTGCCCGCTGCAGAGGGTTTCATTGAGGCTATCCGCAGCTGATCTTTACTGAAATACCTCCAGCGCCCGTAGCCGGGTTGACAGGTGTATGGATGCCCTTAGTGATAACAACTCCCAGATAATGAGTTAAACAATGCCATCTAATATCTTTGCAGAACGCTGTGTGTTGTGCTAACGCTGAAACAATGCTTGTTTTGCACGCTTGGTTAAAGCTGCTAATAATTTATTAACAGTCTTCAGTCGATATGTACCGTACAGAATATCCATAAACTGTGCTGAATTGTACAGTGCACCCGACTTTTCTAACAGCAAATGAACTAATCGTTTTGTTTATGTTGTTTAGTCGATTCGTTTATGAAGTAATGGGGTTGTTTATCACTATACTGTACCATTTACTACAAGAACTCTGTGACAGTAATGAAGTAATCGCTTTGTTCATGTTGATTCTACACAGAAAACAACAACCCCAGTTTAATGAATACAGAAAAAATTTGCAGTTTTTTCGTCTTTAGTCTCGACGAAGATTTTCAACAATCGAAATACCTTTTACCTTATTTTTCTTTTAAAACATGGTAGAGTAATGATTCCAGAGATTTAATGAAATGCTCTAAAAACTTTCAACCCTTGATCTTTCGAATAATTTTAATAATGAGGAACACACACCTAAATGTTCCTAGCATTGTTAAACACCAAACACCATGCTATCTCGTCAAATTTAAAGCTAGAATGATTTGACCTTATACTTTTAAAATTAACCTTAGTTGGAATTTGCTTCTTGGTTTGTTTGTTTTTTAATTAAGTTATACAGTAGATATTGCCGAACCAGCCTATGAAATTGATTTCTCTGCAATTTGCATACGTCTCTTTAGTAAAATATCTGGACGTTAAAAAGCAATTGTATAAAATAGCAATTGGCAATTAGTTTCAAAACTATATTAGTAGTCTTGAAGAAACTGACTGCCGGCGAGAATGATTTCCCTTTCCAAACGGGAGGGTACTTATTGCGTGAGATTTTATACATACATGTTGATCTCCCTTGACATTAGTATTCATGAGTTGCTACAAGGATGGTCAAAGTAAAACGCCACATGAAATTGAAATGGGAAAAACTTTAGAGTGGGGGTAGATGGGAAGGGGGGAGGAGATTTATTCTAGCACTGACATACAGAAGTCAAAGCTGTGGAGTTATGGTCTTCGTCCTTACATTCACAATATCCTCAAGAAGAAGAAGAAGAAGAAGAAGAAGAAGAAGAAGAAGAAGAAGAAGAAGAAGAAGAAGAAGAAGAAGAAGAAGAAGAAGACGGTGGCATTTGGCATTTGGAATTATGTAAATATCGCTTTAGGGGTTTTAGTTAATGTTATAATGGAAGGAAATATTATAATGCGTTTAGTGGTTTTTGTGTGAGTGTGAGTGTTTTTTTTAAATCTTTTTCTTTTTTTTTGTGGTCTTGTTGTTGTTGGAGGTTTTTGTTGTTGTTGTTGTTGTTGTGGGTTTTTTTGCAAATGAAAACAGTATGTCCTAGTGCTTGAACACTGTGCACATCATTTCCACTTATAAGAATGTGTGAAATGACATTTAACTTGATAAGGTAATATTGGTATTCACGGAGACTATAATGACATTTAACTTGATAAGATAATATTGGTATTCACGGAGACTATAATGACATTTAACTTGATAAGATAATATTGGTATTCACGGAGACTATAATGACATTTAACTTGATAAGGTAATATTGGTATTCACGGAGACTATAATGACATTTAACTTGATAAGATAATATTGGTATTCACGGAGACTATAATGACATTTAACTTGATAAGGTAATATTGGTAGTCACGGAGACTATAATGACATTTAACTTGATAAGGTAATATTGGTAGTCACGGAGACTATAATGACATTTAACTTGATAAGGTAATATTGGTAGTCACGGAGACTATAATGACATTTAACTTGATAAGGTAATATTGGTATTCACGAAGACTATAATGGCTAGAATAACAATAATAATACAGGATGCTATTACTCCTTTTCTTTTCTTCAAATCGAACTCAAAACGCGGCGATCTTAACATATCGCTATTACAGAAGACGGAAGATAAATCAATTTTTATTTTTGAAATGTAATTTGACTGCATCGGCCATCCAATATTAATGTTGTTATATACTAAGGCAACTGCACTTACCTACATATCTTCTAAAACTTGAAGTTCAGTGATCATGTTGGTTTTATTTGCAAAAAGGCCAATCAAAGGATGTATCTAGTAAGAAAGTTGAAAAATTTTGGGGTCAATGTACATATCTTAGAAATAGTTTACAGATCTCTAGTAGAAAGTATTCTATGCTTTAACATTGTTACCTGGTTCGGAAATCTTGGCGTTAGAGACAGGAACAGACTCAACCGCATTGTAAACCTAGCTAGCAGAGTGATAGGAAAGACACAAAAGCCAATAACAGAAATATATAAAGATTTGGTAAAAAGTAAAGCTAGAAAGATCATGTCTGATAACAGTCATCCCATGTGTAGATCATTTGAACTGTTGCCCTCAGGTCGGAGGTTTAGAACCCCGGCCTTGAAAAGAAACTTGTATGGCCACTCTTATGTACCAAGTGCAATCCGCATCTTAAATTTAAGCAAACTGTAATACCCCCAGTTACCTACAATGGCTACATTTGTCTTCTGTGTACTGTGATGATGTAATGTAATATGATGTGAGTTGTGCAATGAAGTCAGCTATTTGTCATGCGTATGATTGTCTTAATTAATGTTTTATGTAATGTAATATGATGTGAGTTGTGCAATGAAGTCAGCTATTTGTCATGCGTATGATTGTCTTAATTAATGTTTTATATAACAAAAACTGTTAATATTTCTTTTAGTTTTTAATCTTTCTGTCTTAGTCTTTGTGCTACTAAAGACAAATTTCCATGTTATTGTATTTTAACTATGGACAATAAAGATTCGTATTCGTATTCGTATTCGTATTCGTAATACTATTCTAGAACTATAGAACTGGTAAAACATGTAAGAAATGTTACTGTCTTCCAATCGGAACAATCTATCATTTTATATTTCCGACGATATAATGTTGCCTGTCCTCTGACTGAGAACTCTTGATTCAAAGCAGATCTCTTTAGACATCTCTGCTTTGAATCAAGAGTTCTCAGTCAGAGGACAGGCAACATTATATCGTCGGAAATATTGGATGCAGTCAAATGTCTCTAGATATCTCTGATTCAAAGCTAATCATCTCTTAGGACATTATTGTGTTTAATGGGGATCATCTTTCAGAACATAATTATGTTTACTGGGAATCATCTTTTAGAACATAATTATGTTTACTGGGAATCATCTTTTAGAACATAATTATGTTTACTGGGAATCGAGCCACACAAAAGCCCTGTGTCATTTGTAACAACTCTTCGCTTTACTGATAGTCTATCATGCAACATCAGCTTTTAACAAACCCCTTGGGTCATGGGCAATCTTGCCACTGTAGATTGTTCTAACCTATGAAGGGAAAAGTGAAAGCCCCAGTTGAAAACCTGTCTTGCCTTTGTAGGCATGACTGATTCACTGCGGCAACAGTACCCCCGTTGGAGTGCCGGGGGTTTCAGTATAAATAGTATCCCCACTTTCTGGAAATTTAGTGCTTTAAATTCCCACTGTCGCTGTCTTCCTCATTTACACTTTCCCATTCCTGCTCTGTCCTATCACTCTGCTATACTATCTTCTTCTTCGCTAGATCAATTACCTACCTTTTTTCTTGAAAACTCTTCCTGGACAAGACTCCTTGTTTGTGTATGAGGTCTGTTGGATCAGCTTGGGAGTGTTGGACGCTTTCTGCCGGGTGGTCACTAGGGCTTCCTATGATGTTATTATTTAGCAATATAGGCATTTTATATGTATATGTTTTGTTGATAATTTATACTGATGTTTGTATTCTATTTTGTTTTTGTAACCGGGGGTTCGAGTAGTTGGGGTAAAGCCTCAGCCGTCCCCTGCGTGGGATGTCTTTATTGTAAAGTGACTGGCCGGTGGAGGGCTTTCAATTTTCCCACTAGGGTTGTTTCAGCAGATCTTTTATGCGGATCGGCGGTTGTCCGGTCCTGATTTGGCTCGGAAGAGTCCGCTGGACCTAAAGCAACAATCAATCAATCAATCAAAGCTTTTAACAAGAAAATCAGAATTACTTGATTCATATCAAGCCTCCCAAGAATTTGCATAAAAATCATCAGCAACCAATGGATCTACCCAAGACGAAGAAGACTAAGAACAAAACTCACCTATTCTCTCCTCGGGCCAGCCAGCCCATTTGTAGCAGCCCTGCACAGAGTCTTGCCAGCTCAGTATCATGTCTAGCCAGTGGTAGTAGAAGAACTCCCAATAGCCATACAATCCACACAGCGCCGCTACATAAAACAACAACATTATATAATAGAAGCAAACTGCATATTTTCACTAAGTAAATGGTAATTTGTTGTCGGTACTTTTTTTTGTTGCTTTTTGTAGTATTTATATTATTACCAATTTGTAGCCTGCGTATTCTTTTTGCGATTTTAGTTCCTTGTATTTATTGTATGTATTAATTTATTTCATATGTTGTTCCTGGTAAAAATGACGTGGTCACCGATGGCTGAGTAAGCAGTGTCCTCTTTTTGTCAGACTGCGCTCGTGCAAGCAAGCAAAAGCGAAGCTTTACGTCCTATATTTTAATAAAGTTAAGGACAATAAAATTGGGCTGTAAGGCCCTCATCATACATATTGGTCAGACTAAGTCTGGGCAAGGTTTGTCTTCTGTAGTGTCTTTTAATGTTTTATTTAATTATAATTGTACTATGTTTTAATCATGTAATCTGCATTCTTTGTAAATTTATATCTGTTTGTCGTCGTACTATGTTCTTCATCACATAATCTGCATTGTTTGTTAATTTATTATTGTTGTAATTGTACAATGTTTTAATCTTGTAGACCTAATCTTTATTGTTTGCAAAGTACCTTGCTCCATGAAGAGGTCCTGGTTCTGAGCCTGGTAGCCACCATTTGCAAATCGTCGCGCCTCTCGCAGCATGTTGCCGCAGTATGTGTTCTGAAGGTCTTGCAGCCCGGGTTGTTTCTTCATCACCATCTTAAATATCATCTGCGGGAGGCACCCGTTCTATAACACACAAGAAGAAGACATTAAGGTCTGTTAAACCTAACACCGCCAATGTCGCATGTGTAAGGCAAGCACCGAAATCACATTTCTGCCCACGAGACGATCAGTGGGAGAGAACACTGACTCTAGTCACTAGTTTAGAAAAACAGAAGGGCAGATAATAATAATAATAATAATAATAATAATAATAATAATAATAATAATAATAATAATAATAATAATAATAATAATAATAATAATAATAATAATAATAATAATAATAATAATAATACTGGATGCTTTAAACGCATCACTCTTCCCAAAAATGGTAACATTCAGGAGTGTGAAAATTACCGCACCATCAGCCTCATCAGCCATCCCAGCAAGGTCCTCCTGAAAATAATACTCAACAGGTTGAAACCCCAAGCTGAACAAATCATAGCTGAAGAACAAGCAGGATTCAGGGCAGGGCGAAGAACCACTGAACAGATTTTCAACCTCAGAATAATCTGTGAGAAATACCTACAGCACCAACAACATCTATAGCATGTGTTCATAGACTTCAAGAAGGCGTTTGACCGAGTTTGGCATGCAGCTCTGTAGGCGACAATGAAAGTGTACAACATCAGCCCTAAAATTATTGGAGTCATCAAAAGCCTGTATGACAAGGCTACCAGTGCAGTCCTCCATAACAGCGTCATCGGGAACTGGTTCAGAACAACAATCGGTGTGCGTCAAGGATGCCTACTCTCTCCAACACTCTTCAACATCTTCCTAGAGCGCATCATGTCAGATGCCCTTGCAGATCACGAAGGCACAGTCAGCATTGGGGGTAGAGCAATCTCCAATCTTCATTTTGCGGATGACATTGATGGATTGGCTGGAGAGGAACAAGAACTTGAACAGCTGGTACAGAGGCTTGACACCACCTCCAGAGCTTATGGAATGGAAATAAGTGCAAAGAAGACCAAAATGATGACCAACAACACCAATGGCATCAACACGGACATCAAAGTCCAAGGCCAATCACTCAACACAGTGCATAGCTTCAAATATTTAGGAGCCATTTTATGACAATGGGTCCCGACAGGAAGTCCTCTCCAGGATCGCACAAACAACTGCGGCCCTGACAAGATTGAAGCCCATTTGGAAAGACAGGACCATTAATCCACATTCCAAAGTAAGACTGCTGCGCTCCCTTGTCATCTCCATCTTCCTATATTCTTGCGAAACATGGACCCTCACAGCAGATCTACAACGAAGAATACAAAGCATGGAGATGAGGTGCTACAGAAGACTTCTAGGCATTTCCTATACACAACACATCACCAACGACCGAAGTCCGACATACCATCACACAAGCCATTGGACAACACGATGACCTGCACTCACAGTGGTGAAGAAACGGAAACTCCGATGGTATGGCCACGTCACCAGATCATCAGGCCTTGCAAAGACCATTCTGCAAGGCACAGTGCAAGGAGGTAGAAGAAGAGGAAGATCGAAAAAGAGGTGGGAGGACAACATTCGAGAATGGACTGGTTTGACACTGAGCGAAGCCATCAGGGCTGCTGAGGACAGAGAAAGATGGAGTATGCTGGTTAAACGATCATCTGTGGTGCCCCTACGACCTCCTAGTTACGGGATAGGATAGGATAAGATAGGATATACGCGCCTTTCCCCAAATCAATCAGGCTCAAAACGCGGCGATCTGTACCAACATACACGCTCACCTGTCTCATCCACCCTCACACACACACACACACACACACACACAAACAAATACACATCCATCACTCGAACAGGTGGTGTAAAGGCAGGGAGATCAATATTGGAAGACGAAAGAAAATCGAATTTTTATTGTTTGAAATTTTTATATTGACTGCGTCCAGTTCCATTTTTAAAGGGAGGGAGGAAACCGGAGTGCCCGGAGAAAACCCTCGGTGACCTCAACAGTCTCAAACCTAAGTCACATACGGTCGCATAGGAAAACCGGCGACTAATCCACTGCGCTACGAGGCCACCCCATAGATCTTTCCAATTATTCCTTCCTTCCACGGAGGACAGCATCTAATAGGGATTAAATCCAAGAGGCTATTTTTTTAATCCAGTTTTTAAGCGAGACGCCTTTAAAACTTACGTTCTACACAAATCTATTGTCTCCCTTGTTCCACTCGCCATCAATCAATTTCTAAAAATAACATTGTTCAAATCTACCAAGACCGCCACCCTAGGTTTTAGAACTATTTTTGTCAATGTATTCTCGTGGTTTAGAGCAAAAATCAGTCCCTTGATTCTCAGCAAGCCCGACCAATAACCTGACGAGCTGAGAACACAGGAAAATGGCCATCTGCACCTAAAGCACAAATCCACACATGAAACCCATTGGCAGAACAGAAGGGGCAGATAGTATTATTCCATCATTCCACGGAGGATATTATCTAAAAGGTAAAGGTAAAGGTAGTCCCATAGCCTTGTGGCCGTAGGGGAGCGTGATGTAGGAGATCACACTTATCTTGGGCCAGCGTAATGAGGGTGATGCCCAACTCTCTCCCTCGCTGCTTTACCTTCCCCACCCTCAAGAGAGTAGGTACTCAATCACAGTTGAGTCAACTGGGGGCGTTGTTGTTTGTCGCTTCACACCTTAGCGGTCACCCATCCAAGTGCTAACCGCACCGGACGGTGCTTCACTTTCGACACAGTAGCGAGTGCTCCAACCACTGCACTATCCGACACCCCAATCTAATCTTATCTAATAAGGATTTTATCAACGACGCTATTAGTAAACCCCTGTCCCTTCTGTTTAGGGGCGCGACATCTTTATCACGTGTTCTATACAAACTTTTGTTTATATCTAGTACATTGTGTCTGTGTTTTCTCTCGTGGGTCGTCTTTGGCAGAAATGCCACTCCGGTCCTCGGTCCTACAAAGATTCCAGAGAATATTTTATGTTGTATTGTGTGTAGGTTCCCAAACACTGTCTGCGGTTCCGGACAGGTGGCGCTGGAAATGTCCGTGATGCCAGTCAACAGGCGGTGAAAGGGTTAAGGTAACTTAGCTTTATCATTGGTTGTACCAAGAAAGGCCCGTTCGTCTTTAACTATAAAACTCTAAACTTAACTATACAATTCTAAACTTAACTATAAAATCATACTGCATTTATTTATAAGGTATACTTTATTGTTATAACGTATGAGAAAACAAACGACTCTTATCTAAGCAAGTGCTCAATAACATACATATAAATGTCACCTCTAGAATAATGTTTTCATTGCATAAACTGAACAGTGGGTTCTTAAACAAATGAACCTCTCAGACTTTACTCATAAAATACGTGTTGAAAACACTAAAAATACCAAGAAAGAATTAAAGAAAGTAAAGAAAAGAAGACGTCACAACAAGGCTTAACAAAACAGTACAAACCGCAACATAAAATAACAAAACAACTAAATTGGTATAATACTAAACTAAACCTAAATTAACTTGTAAAAATACCAAACCAAATTAAAATGAATTTTTTTTTTTAAAATCGAAAATAGCATACCAGTTCCCCCAGCTGAAGATAAAAGATCTGGTGGGACAGTGAATATCTGCTGTATCCAAACTGCGTCATGAGGTCCCAGCAGTCGTCAGAAATGACGCACTTCCTGTCTGTCTTTCTGCACACACAACCAGCACCCCAAGTCATAAGAGGAAGGATAAAGAGATTAGATGGAGGGAGGGATGGACGGATGGATGGACATCTTCGTTGGAATTACACGCTCACAGCTATTTTTAAACATCGTGATCATGTTCATCATCATCATCATGTTCATTATCATCGTGTTCATCATCATCACGCAATAGTAGTATATAACGCTGGATACGTAGTATACTTCCAGAAAGAACTAAATAGTGGAAGGATGAGGAGGAATAAGGAGGAAAAGAAGAAAAAGGAGAAGAAATCGGAAGAGGAGGAGAAAACGCGGAGAAGAGGAGGAACGCAAGGAGAAAGACCCTTGAAGCTAAACCAGCTCAACATTAATTCAGCACTCTCAAAATACCGGAAAGACTCCTTTGCCGGATGTGCGCAGTGAAGGATTTGACATGGCTGTGGTAATGGTAACACTGATGAAGAGGGAGAGAGAGACAGAGAGACAGACAGAACGACAGAGACAAAGAGACAGAGAGACAGACAAAGACACAGAGAAGTAAAAACAGACATAGAAACAAACAAATAGAGACAAACAGACATAGAAACAGACAGACAAACAGATACAGAGAGAGAGAGAGAGAGAGAGAGAGAGAGAGAGAGAGAGAGAGAGAGAGAGAGAGAGAGAGAGACATAGACAGTACAGAGACCTAACCCGACAAACAGAATTAAAAAAAGAAACAGAGTCAAAGACAGAGACAGGAATTCCCATCCCTCGGCCTCTTCATCATAGCGTCATCTCAATGGAGCGTCACGGTGTGTATTACAAAGCCAGTAATTCAGGTAGCGCAGTTGCCAAAACAAAGATCTGTTGACTGACATTCTATACCCGTAACACGTTAAATCACAGTTCAACAGTCTGTCCTGTCCGTCACGTGCGAAATAACAAACAGTTCGATAGTCTGCTCTATCCTTAACACGTTAAATAACAGTTCGATGGTCCCGTTTTCCGTTGTCCTTCATCTCCTGTCAATCAAAGCATCCAAAGGTGTATTGATCGATGAAGTGGCGATGAAGAGACGGAAGTGACTGGATTGGCCGAGTGCACTGCATAATGAGCTATTTAACCAGGCAGCTCCTGTTGTTCCCAACCGTCACACAAAAAGGCAAGACTGGTAAGCACCTGTGTCGCCCACACAGAGTAAATAAAAATGCCATAAATAAAACTTCTTCTTTTTCCACTTCTTGTTTTGCTTCTCAAATAATTATTCAGATTAAAGCAATACAAGGAGAAAACAGATATATGGCATGCAATACTGCCTGTCTATTTCTGTGTCCGTCTGTTTCTCTGTCCGTCTATCTGTCTGTCTGTCTCTCTCTCTCTCTCTCTCTCTCTCTCTCTCTCTCTCTCTCTCTCTCCCTTACTCTTTTACCCTTGGAAAATAACATTGTTATCATATGGTATCTTATCGTATCCCTCACTCAATGTTCCTTCGAGGATATAAATTCCATTCAACAATTTGTTTTTGGCATTTATTTGATTCAGTTGCACCATGTTTAATTTCAAACGTGTAATCCGAGTCCGAGGTAGAAGAAGAGGGAGACCGACAAAGAGGTGGGAGGACAACATTCGAGAATGGACTGGTTTGACACTGAGCGAAACAATCAGGGTTGCTGAGGACAGGGAAAGATGGAGTACCCTGGTTAAACGATCATCTGTGGTGCCCCTACGACCTCCGAGTTATGGGATAGGATAGGATAGGATAGGATAGGAATCCGAGTCCGAACGTCACAACATGCGACATTTTCGATCTTCTCAATTGTTCTGATATTTCGGACATGGCGTAGGCCCATTCTCTAAAACATTATATCAAGATAAAGTATTGGATTCTGCAGTGCGGTGTACGGACTCCATACAAGAAGACGCCTGGGAAATAAACCTAGGACAATTAACCCGTAATTTACATTAACTCATTTTGAATTGGGGCAACTGTGATTAATCTAGAACCATATTACCTCAGCTCAAAATGGTCTACTGCCTAGACACTCTGCAAATATTATTGTATCTTGCATGCCAAGAGTGCATAAGACGACGTCTCTGGACGTTCTGTGATAGTCTGGGAGCATTTCTAGCCATACGTCAATCGAGTCAAGGGCCAATGAAGAGCGGAGAATGGAAGCAAAGAGTGGCTTGGCTGCGACCGTGCGTTCCTTAATTCACCCACTAACGCCCTTTCTTCTGCCTGCTCCTCACCAAACAACCTCAAAAACTGGGCCTTATTCACAAGAAAAAAAGGTAAACCGATTTCTAGAAACAAAGTTTCAAGAGGAACGTCAAGAAGGACATCCTGATGGTCAAGATTGTCAAAAATTCACAGTTTAAAAAAGATCACATGAGGTGAAAAAAAAGATCACGTCATAAACTCCTTAATATTTGATGAGCAAAGGTTGAAATTTGTCTTTAAAAATACGGCAGTTTTTACGATTTAAAAAAAAAAACGTCTTTCGAACTTTGGAAAAGTTGTAGAAACATCATTTTCCTGCCATTTTCTTTGAAGTGAGCCTGTGGTCTGGATCAAACGGCGAAACAAACAACACATTTATTGCAAATTTTCAATCCAAACGTTGTGTCCGAGCATTCAAAAGGTCGTCTGCTGTAGCAGTAAATGGCTTATCTTCATTAAAATAAGGGCATAGCGAACCCCAAACAAACGCAGCAGAGCATGAACAACAAATCCTAACGAGTTGTTGTGGTGTATTAGCCTGCGGGAAACAATCCGCTTAAACAATGCTGTTCCTGTAGTCTAAAGTAACGCTAAATTACTTCTTAGAGACCCTTCTGCTAGATTCAAGATTCAAGATTCAAGATAATTTATTGCCAAGTGAATAATACACAAGGAATGCATTCGGTAAAAGCTGCAGCACCACACAAAAGCACATATAAAACATAGAGAACATGTGAACAAGCTAACAGCAAATCACAATAAAAGGATAAGAAGATAAAGTCATGAAACGAATGAACTGTACAAAAGGGCAAATGTATATTTGCTAGTCAACACACACACACACACACACACACACACGCGCGCACACCCACACATACACACACCAACACAAGCGCACATTGCTGACTCCCAGCCATCCAGTTTTCACTCTCCATCCATTCGGTCTCGTGTTACTGTAACATTAGCGCGCCTATGTGCAGCAAGTAGGCCTACTTGTACGAAACGAGCGACAAACTGGCTCTCGCCAACACGTTATGGCGACGACATGTGGTTAGGCAATGGCAGAGAACTGGATATATACAATAAATTTGATAAACTGTATTTATGAAGGAGAAGGACTACACTGTTGAATGCACTGACATTGGATACACTGACACTGTCGCTAGCAAAGCCCGCGACGTTATCAGCGACCTCAGTAACTTTTTAAAGCTGCTTACACGTGTATCGGAGAGCTTTTAACATTAATAATGCAGATTTATAAACTCTTTCGTGATCATTACTGTTTGAAACAAAATATCAGATTCACCAAAACAAGCTAAATGTAAATGTGTTAATGTCTTCTTCAGGAAAATATGTTCTTCTTTTATTTAAATTTCTGAAACAACAGCAGTTATCAATCAAAGAAAGGTGGGTCAAACAATTTCTGATAGCCATTCATTGCATAGAAAACAGTGATCTCCAACAAGGCAGTAACAATTTTTGAAAGGAAGAAAAAAAAACCGCAATCAAGCAAGGTCCAGCAGAACCAGGATAGACGTAAAGAGGTCCTTTAAATCATGTCCTCGTTTCCGAAATCCCTGTCGGGGCCCGATCTCCAAACTTTGGGGACACGCTAATAGGAAGAGGCGTGACAGAAATAGAATGAACCGTGTTGTCTCTGATTGTGGCCAGTAAACAGCTTGCTCTCTCGAAGGGATGGGGAATTTGGTTTTCAAACGCTTTTGCGTTTTCAAGAGTACCCTTGTCCTTTTTGATTGAATATGTTTGCAAAATGTTTCAGAATAAGTGTACAAACGCTTTTTGAACATGTGCATTTACAATTTCCTAATGATACTTGGCTTAGACTCGATCGTTTTGTGACTTCATGCTGTTTTGCAGTTACATTTTGCTGACTTTCATTTCTCCAAAACCTACATCAAATATAATGAAATATTGATATAAAAAACGTAAACCATAATGCAAAGCTTACAAGATTCAAGATGCAATGATTAATCCGTTTGCCTTTACTGGGGAGTGGATGATAAAAAAACATACACCCATCAAACAAACTAGCGTATAAAAATATATAAAAGAAATACATTTCAATTTAGGCATACTCTCAATCACAGTTCCATTCCAATGACAAACTAAAACCAGCACAAATACGGTAACAAGACAAAGCGCTTATTTGCGTGGTTTCTAACAAATGGATATTTGGTTTAAAGTGAAAAAAGAAAACGAACGATATAATTTTTTTTAAGTATGTTTAAAAAGGTCGAGAGTAATACAAGATGGCAAGCCATTCAAAAATGTCCACACACATAGCTGAAAAATCAACATTTTCCAACAGTGCTAATTTCGTGGCGACATTGTGACTCGACTTTGTCCAAAAGAAGCTATATGACAGCATTGAATGATGGGCCACTCTCTGAACTATTGTCTGCAAGCATAATTGTACCAACATCGAATCAGCTAATGTTGCGCAGAAAGTCTTTATAGCCTCAGCGATCTAGGCCTTCGAGAACAATATGCTCCCCTGCCCCACCGTCATCACCTACAACCACAACAAATATTAAGAAATACATTCTGATGAATCATTGATGAACGCCTTAAAGGCCAGTTTTTTTTCCCCGCAGAACAAAAACATATTGTGATATATTAACCCGATGGGAGAGATGATAATGACAAACCTATCGGATTAAAAGTTTGCTAGAACAGGCAACTATTTAAAGCATGCCGTCATTTTTTGTTGCTGTTGTTGTTGTTGTTGTTTCCCATTAACAGCACCGTGAAACCAAAAGACAACAAAATTGCTTTATAGGTTCTGATAAAATTAAAGGATTTTAACTTGCAAGCGTCTTTAAGACACGGCTTTCTTGTTAATTAGTTTGGCGGCGTTCCTCTAATTCCATCATTCCGCACGCTCTTGTTTCTTTAAAACAGTGCAAAGGTATTGTTGTGTTTTTTTACTTAAAGACTTCCGCAACATCACGATTAAATCCCGTTAAACCAATAAACAAGAAGACGTCGTTCAATGAGTTGCTTTTAACATTTACCATCATCTCCTTCACGTTCATATTTTGCACCCGTTTTCCTGCTTTTTGCGCCCTGACGCGAGCGCGCATCCACACACACACAAGTACAAAATGGTTGCACTCACACACACAAACACACACACACACATTGGCGCGAGCGCGCGCACACCAACGCGCACGCACACGCAAATACACACCCACACGCACGCAAACACACACACACGCACACCTCTATATTGCCATCGTCTTCTACTAATTCTCTGCCCCTTCTTCCACGCCCTTCCTTCCAGCCCTTCATCCCTCCAACCTCACCCCCTATTTTTTTTTTAATAGGTCAAATTTGCAAATTGTACTGTGAAAGCTACTGTCAACATCCATACCGTTGTTCAGGAAGTTGCGAAGTACCTATCGTCAATGTCCGACTTTTAGGAAAGGCGTGGGGAGTGGTTAGGATCGCGGCTTTCAACTACTTTGTAGGTGAGTTAATGGAATTCCATTTTCAGCTTCACGGACACCATCAGCTTTACACGCCGACCTTGCCACTCACAGCATCCTCCCAAAAGGATTTTAACATCGGGAATGATGCGGTCTCTAGTGTGAGTGATACATTCACCACTGCTGTCTGGGTGCTATCTACATTTGCCACTAAATCAGAGGATAATCTGCCTTTAAGGATTAGAACGCCGCAAAACTGTGAACGTAGATCACGCCAATGGACGAGCACATCTGAGTGCTTAAGTTAAGAATAGGGTAGGCTGAAGTGAGTGTTACGAGGCGGAAGGGTAGCAAGAGGTAGGAGTTATTGTAAGATTTAAAATTTCCATTAAAAACAACAGCACCCGCTACAACTACAACAAAAATTATATAGGCTTACATCCAAACGGGCTTAATTTCATCCCCGTCATACCCTGAGCCCTACCTCAACTTAATGGCTACGAGCTCCGGATTAACTGACTAAAATGTGATTCAAGAACAACGGCGACTTGCTCAATTTTGAGGAACCACTCCTTCTAACCAGACCTCTGAGTTAAGGAAGTGACGTTTGCGCTACTCCTAGCCGCATCCCGCCTAACACTCAAAGCGTGACAGGATTGGCTGTAATCCGTCGGCCACCTGACTTAATTTGCATATAAATGCCGAACGCCCTCACTGGGGTGATTCACCAAAAGCAAGCCAGTTAATTCCCCTTTTTGTCGCCGATTCTGGGTTCGGCTTGTTCTTATTCTTCCGCATAATCCTATCAGCGGAACTGATGATCTGCGCGGCCATCCAGAGGACAAGCTTCGCGCAACTTCCAGATGATGTCTATCCATATGTTGGGCAGGCTCCATTGAGGTGGGTGGAATATTAAGCGGAATAAAAACGGACACACACACACACTTAAGCCTCACGATGGGCAAAACTGGGCGTCATAGCTTGACAAATATATATAATTACTTTGACTTTTTTTTAATCCTAGGCAGCCCACGCATGTGATTTGACGCCAGTTGTACAGTTAACTTAATGTCCATAATGATCATCATCATCATCATCATCATCATCATCATCATCATCATCATCATCATCATCATCATCATCATCGTCGTCGTCGTCGTCATCATTATCATCATCATCATCACACACACAAACACACACACACACAATTAACCTTTAACAAGCCACTGACGTTGACCTGCTGGAATAAACTAGCAGACGTTCCTGGATATTAGAAACAGACGTTCTGTCGTCATGGAGGTCTCTTAATTTATACTGGAGTATTTAAAGCGACTACTTCTACGCGGCTAAAATTGATCTACTTTTGCAGGAGCCTTAAAATATCTGGCCTGGGCCATCTTGCTGGCCCGGTCGTTACTAGTGCTATTGGCGCAGTGGATTAGTTGCCGGTTTCCTATGCCGAAGGTCGCGGGTTCGATTCCCGCAAGGGGCGAACGTATGTGACTCAGGTACGACACTATTAAGGTCACCGAGGGTTTTCTCCGGGTACTCCGTTTTTTTTCCCTCCCTTCAAAAATGATATTGGATGAAGTCAATATAAAAAATTGAAAACTAAAAATTCGTTTTCATTTTCGTCTTCTAATAACGATCTCATTGCCATGATACCACATGTTTGAGTGATAGATGTGTGTTTGTTGTGTGTGTGAAACATGTGAGCATGTATATTGGTACAGATCGTCGCTCTTTGCGCCTGATTGATGATTTGGGGAAAAGCGCGTATATAGCATCCAGTATTATTATTATTGTTATTATTATTATTATTATTATTATTATTATTATTATTATTATTATTATTATTATTATTATTATTATTATTATTATTATTATTATTATTATTATTATTATTAAAGTGTGTCTGATGCCACGATCAAAGTGCGAAAAATGCTTTTAAAAAATAATGTCTAATTCACGCTAAAAGATTAATATTTGATATATTATCATACATTTTGTGTGTCTGGTATGTATGAAATTTGACTCTAAACACCGTGTCCCTAGCCTATAGCAGACGCCCTTTTGAAGGCACAGTGTTGGTTACTTGCCCCTGATGCAATGTCCGGATAAATCACCAACCTACATGCTTTAGACCCACAATGGACTGTTTGGAGTAAGTATTAGTATTTTGTTGCTTTACAAATGCAGCCTCACGCCATTCACATGCTTCTTTAGCAGGTTTTGTAGTGATGACATTGACTGTTTTGCCCCCTCTTGATCAACGAGTTATAGAGAGCAAACTTAGGCCTATATATTTGTTGTCATTTCGGTAGTCTTGATCAAGCCGTTACGTTACGTACGTTCTCTATAAGTGCGCGTGTGCAAACCCGATTTCGACGGAAGCACCGCGATCGGCTGTTTCCGGGACGTCGACTTCCGTTACCCTTCTGGTATTGTCAAGATGGCGCGCGCATTTCATAATTTTATTTTGGCGCTTACGAGATCAAAGCTATTACCGTAGATTATTAAACTCTTTTATAATCATACAATTTAATGTAACAGGTTTAAAAATGTGACCAAAGAAACAGTTTAAAATACAAACTGAGCAGTTTCTACTGATTATACAATGAAATGGTGTGCGTTTGGAACCAGGATGACTAGTTACTCTGCCAATCACCCTATTTTTTGTACCATGCGCTTGTTTAGATTCGAAAATCGGATCTTAAAGGTCAACATCATTGAAACATAAAACTGAGCACAAAATATCTACATAATAAAAGAAGTCACATGCCAAACAACTTTTTTTCCGAAAAATACTGCCTTTTTTAATATTTAGTAAAATCTACTTCGAATAAACTTTTGCACCTTCGAAAAGCCCGCTCACGTGACCACATGGCTCGTGACGTCAACAGCTGTAGACAATATGGAGTCCGATAGTGCCCCTTCTCTACCAAAACGCAGGAAAACGAAGAGCAGTGGCCTATATTGTGCCGTTGGAGGTTGTACAAACAAACAAGCGGATGGGTTAACATTGCATAGGTTTCCAAAAAACGAAGAAGTGCGAAATAAGTGGATGAGATTCGTGCAGGAAAAGCGTGTAAACTTCGGTCCGAAGTACGGGACACCAACTGCGTCGTCAGCAATTAGCGCAAAACACTTCGCTGAAGACTGCTATCCCCCAAGGGGCCGGGTAGCTCAGTTGGTAAGAGCGTCTTGCTAGTAACCGAAAGGTCGCTGGTTCGAATCCCGGATTGGTCAACGTGTGATCATATTATTTTCCCCTTTACCAACAACTGGCCCGCTGGTGTCAGTATAAATCGGTCCAGTAGTCACCTATATGCGAAAGTGTCGTGTGACTATAATCTACAAACAAACAAACAAACCCCCCAAGTGCCACTTTAATGCGGAGCTTTGGGATGAAAACAATACAGACATTAAAGCCTGGCTCTGTTCCAACGATCCAAAGTCCGTGTGCCATTGCAACAAGCGCCTCAACAACAGTAACAGTGATTCAAGTTACTAGTAGTAGGCCTACTAGTACTGCTTCAACGTCAACTACAGTCACAGCGGCTACTACACATCCATCGTCTGCTATCAGTTTGCGGGTGTCAGGAAAGTCAGAGGAGCTTTTCAGAAAAGGGAACGCATGTATTCACTGGTCTAGCTCGTATAATTATTTGTTTATTATTACAATTAGTACTCGGGGGTCGAATTCGTTTCTAACAGAAGACAGCACTGCTGTAACATGACAGATCGAGTGAAGAAACACTGCTTGTCTCTTGTAACTTCTTCGCAGTCGGCCATTGTCTACAGCTGCTGACGTCACTGCGAGGGGAGATCAGCGATAGCTGCGTTTTAGATTATTACTTCCCTTACCCTTAATTACAGGTATGAAATCCCACTTTCAGTGATCGATATCTATTAAACGGTAGAGCTTTGCTTAACGAAGTTTTTGCATCTGGTATTATTTAATAAAGTTCTTTCAGCAGAAACTTTTTGACCGAGCACTGTGGTTGACCTTTAAAGAGCTGCACATATGTCTCTCTCCAACCCTTAGCCCACTCCCCGGCAAACCATCTCAACCCCAATATCCATGCAACTGGGCCACTCATGGTCCTATGTTAAAATGATGTATAAACGGGCTTGTTTAAATTTTAAAACAAACGAGCACTAACAATAGCTTAGCCTCTGTCGCAGTAGCCACATTATACAACCTACGAATAAACATGTAGCATATTGTGGGACGGTCATTATTATGGAAATGGTAGGAGGATGTTCATCAGAGCTATTTCTGGAAAGATCTACAATTCATCGGTTCTGGTTCACGCACCAGTCTTCTTCTATGTCCACGTTGGAGTCCATTGTTACACATCGTACAAATAAGACAATTGTTTGAGAACCCGAAGTCCATTGGGCATCATCTCTAGAATGTTAACCAGTTAACGCTTCGCAAGATACGGCGTTTCTCAAAGTAATGTAATCATGAGCAATCAACCATTCGGAATCCCTTGTATGTATTCTATAAGGAGATACATATTTTCCTTTTTTTATTGTAACATTTGATGATTTTGTTTACTCTCAAATACATTATGTGATATAATTTGTTTCTTGAATGATTACCAGGAAAAATAAATCTTCCCTGGCAATTGGATTGCTTTCAGTTGCTTTAATAATAATAATAATAATAATAATAATAATAATAATAATAATAATAATAATAATAATAATAATAATAATAATAATAATAATAATAAATATTTGCACAGCGCCATTCCTCACTTGAGCTCATAGCGCTTTACAGAAAGAAAGAAAGAATTAGTTAATTAATTATCCTATCCTATCTTGTAACTCGAAGGTCGTTGGAGCACCACAGATGATCGTTTAACCAGCGCATTCCATCTTTCTCTGTCCTCAGCAACCCTCTTAGCCTCGCTCAGCGTTAAGCCAGTCCATTCTGGAATGTTGGCCTCCCACTTCTTTTTCTGTCTCCCTCTTCTTCTGCCTCATTGCACCATGCCTTGCAGAATGGTCTTTTCAAGACCTGATGATCTGGTGACGTGGCCATACGATCGGAGTTTCCGTTTCTTCGCCACTGTAAGCATGTCAACGTGCTGTCCAATGGCTTGTGTTATGGTCTGTCGGAGTTCGTTTTTGGTGATGTGCTGGGTATAGGAAATGCCCAGAGGTCTTCTGTAGCACCTAATCTCCATGCTTTGTATTCTTCGTTGTAGATCTGAGTGAGGGTCCATGTTTCGCAAGCGTATAGGAAGACGAAGATGACAAGGGAACGCATCATCCTTACCTTGGAATGTAGACTGATGGTCCTGTCTTTCCAATTGGGCTTTAACCTTGTCAGAGCAGCAGTTGTTTGTGCGATCCTGGAGTGGACTTCCTGTCGGGACCTATTGTCTGATACAATTGCTCCTAAATATTTGAAGCTATGCACTGTGTTGAGGGATTGGCCTTGAACTTTGATGTCCGTATTGAGGCCTTTGGTGTAATTGTTTATCATTTTGGTCTTCTCTGCATTTATTTCCATTCCAAATGTTCTGGAGGTGGTGTCAAGCCTCTGTACCAGCTGTTCAAGTTCTTGTTCCTCTCCAGCCAAACCATCAATGTCATCCTCAAAACGGAAGTTGGAGATTGCTCTACCCACTATGTTGACTGTGCCTTCGTAATCTGCAAGGGCATTTGACTTGATGCGCACTAGGAAGATGTTAAAGAGTGTTGGAGAGAGTAGGCATCCTTGCCGCAAACCGATTGTTGATCTGAACCAGTTTTCGATGGCGCTGTCGTGTTGGATGACTGTACTGGTGGTCTTGTCATACAGGCTTCTGATGACTTCAATAATTTTAGGGCTGATGTTGTACACTCTCATGGTTGCCCACAGAGCTGCACGCCAAACTCGGTCAAACGCCTTCTTGAAGTCTACGAACACATGATATAGATGTTGTTGGTGCTGTAGGTATTTCTCGCAGATTATTCTAATGTTCAAAATCTGTTCAGAGGTACTACGCCCTGCCCTGAATCCTGCTTGTTCTTCAGCTATGATTTGTTCAGCTTGGGGTTTCAACCTGTTGAGTATTATTTTCAGGAGAACTTTGCTGGGATTGCTGATGAGGCTGATGGTGCGGTAATTTACACACTCCTGAAGGTTACTCTTTTTGGGAAGTGATGACAAGCGACTGGGTTCATTGTGTAGGCCACTCCTCACTCGGCCAGATCTTGTATTTATAATTTGTATTGATAATGGTGAGGGCGTCAATCATCGCTTCTCCTCCTGCTTGAAGCAATTCCTGGGGTATTAATTAATAACATAAATAAATTAAAAATTAAATATAAAAAAACATAAATAAATAAAGCGAAAGGAAAACATGAAAACTCAAATTAAAACACACACACACATACACACACACAAACACACACACAACGACTATGACTATTTTACGAAGAAAAGTTCAGGATAGAGGTTTAAGAATAAACACTGTTAAAAATGCGTTTTTTTGTCCAGAACGAAAGGAAAAAGATGATTCGACATACCGCAGAGTTAAAGGAAGAGAATTCTAAACTGTAGGGGCTGAAAAATAGAATGACCGTTTGCCAAAACTCAAGTTGAGCAAGCTCTGCTTGCAGTCCTCCCTGAACACAACTCTGTCAACAGCGCGGACATTGCGAATCACGCGATGCACAGGGGTGGGGGCAGGGATGACCATGGTGAACTGTGAAATAACACAGAAGTGGTCAGATTCAAGGGCAGGAGTCACCTCGGAAGAAAGATGCACACCATCAGAGGGCCTCACACTCACAAGGTCTAGGGTGTGGCCATGCCTTTGGGTTGATTCGGTGACTGTCTGTTTAAGATCAAACATATTAACGTGTTCTAAAAACTTAACAGCACTACGATCATGTAAACAATCGACATGAACATTAAAATCACCAAGCAGATATAAATTGCATGAATTGAAGAACAAAGACCCAAAAAGTCTGGAAACTGATCAAAGAACATTGTATCTGTACGTTTGTTCTTGAGCGTCAGCCAGGGACGGTAGGCGCACATAAAGAGCAACCAACTGTGTGTAGAGGTCAGAGAAACTTGTATCAATTTTTATTCATCAGATTAACCTAAGTTGTGTAAGAGAAACTTGCAGCAGTTCAAAGGCAGTGTGTATGAATGAGAACTTTGAAGTAAATGTCAAATGTTTAGCTAGGCTCTCCTTGTAGATGACAACAATGCCGCCGCCACGACGACCTGAGAGAAGAGGAAACGATTTCATCGCATATCCACTGGGTGTCAGATCAGCACACAGTGCTTCGTCGCCAAGTCTCAACAATGAACTTGATTTCCAGGTCCTAGTCAATAACGAAAGAAGAAATTTCAGTTGTCTTTTCACCACTGTTAGATCCTATTGACATTGATTAAACGATGCAACCTTAAGATCGTTCGATTGTTCACCAACAGTGGACGAAGAAACAAGGGAACTGTAGATCAGATTGTCGTCGGTGTTGACTGCTACATTAGCCTTCCCATGACGTTGAGTAATATTGGACACGGGCGATGAGGAATAACCAACAGCGCCAGCAGGGAGAAGGCCGCGATCGGATGAAGAAACAATGACTGGAATAGGCCGACATCTCTGGAACCTGCGACACCCACCATATGCTACGTGTGCATTCGTAATTAGGTGGTGCCCGACTAATGTCGGGTTCTAAAGCATTTGGCCTTATTTCATTTTAACAGTCTCTTCTGACTTCTACTATAATGTGGATTTTAGATGTTAATAATGTTCAATGCCATTGTAATGTGACTTTTAACATTTTAACAGCAGAAACAAAGAACATCGGATAATTTGAAACAGTTGGCTTCTAGGACCGACTTGAACACATATACCCCATCTTTTAATATTGCCGTTTTTTAAATGAAGACAACTAATTACCAGGACCTAGCAATTGCGTGCTTAACTGTAAGCGAAACTTGAAAGTAAGGGCTTTAAAATAGTTTCTTCTTCATTGTATACTATTTGCTGGATATTGTTAGCAAGACATTTCTAAGATTGAATTTCCAAAGGATGCAAGTGGGCGCTTCGGGCGCCTTGAGCAGCTCTTGAGCTGGAAAAAACCGCTATATAAGAACGATTAAATAAATGACTTCATACTTGCAAGAACGGGGCAAAATAAACGTTTCATTGAACCCATCATCATCACCATCATTATCATCATCATCATCATTATCATCATCATCATCATCATTCATCATCGTCAGCAGCAACAGGAAAAACAACCTCTTCCTCCTCATTCTTGTTGTCCTTCTTCTTCCCATCCACTTTGCTCGTGCTACATAGTCATCCTGTGTTGGTTTTGTTTTTGGTTGTTGTTTTTTTTTAATTAGATTTTCTAGCCGCCAGGGTCTGTCTATAGACGAAAATAATGATACAGGATTGCCGACACTTAACAGTTCGTCAAAAAAAAAAGAAGAAGAAAAGTCAATTGCTGAAGTAGTATTGTTTTCAATGCTCGAAGATTTCTGCCGAGTACTTACGCTTGAGAAATAAAGACAACAACAAAAGGTCAGTCGTGGATTAGGTAGTATTCAGAAAAAAGAATGGCAGAGGAACGGCAGCAAACCGGAACAGAAGAGTAAGTTGAATCTGCACAGTGTCACGAGAGGCTAGTTTGAACCCTGCACTAAGGCTTCAAGACTCTAAACGTTCATCCTTCTTTGGTCTTTGTAACTTAAAGTCGATGCCTAGCAGACGACAAAAGTCAGTTTTGGTCTAAGCATATGTAAGCTAAATCTTCACAAGGTAGGCCATGGCATAATCCAGCTGACCTATAACCGTCATCCCCCATGCGCCGGCGCGAGGATTCTTGAGATATCGCCCGCTTTAGCGGACCCCAGTGTTAAGGTACGTCAGTCTTTGTTAAAACCTCACCCGAGATGGACATGCTGAAAGATCTCTCTCAGAAGACTACGCAGGTGACGGGTGAAATCCGTTGGTTGCAGTATAGCCATAGCCTTACATTGTCAAAAAGGTAAATGTTCGATCTTTTGTTTCACCGTGATTTATTGATAATATTATTGGATAATGCTTGTGAAGTCTTGCCATGTTTTATACTTGTAAATGTTAGTAAAACTTTGCTTGACCACGTGGCTGACCTACGCGACCGGTTTTCGAGGCAACGAGATAGCCCCACTGACCAACTGTTGTTTCTCCTATTTGTATTATTGCAGACCAGTGGCTGTACCGGAGAAGGTGTATATTATTAATTACTTCTCCCTGTGTTTAGTTTAGCCATGATGTATATATAGGAAGTATGTTGGAGATTCCAGTGGACCACGGACTTAGAAGATTGTTCATCTCTTATCTGTATAAGTGGAGATGATCTCACTGAGGGCAGTTTCTGCCAACAGTGAGACGCTCTGCACACCCCTTGTAAACAAGGCGTTGCAGAAACTCGTCTTATGTTTTGCAGACGAGCAGGCTTGGTCCGCGGCAGGAGATAGACCCCACGGGAGTGTCATCCCAAACAGGCGGCCTTTTTTTTAAATAATGAGATTTTATAGCTATATTAGTATTTAGCCTTTTTGAAAAAATGTATATGTTAGATATGTATGTTAATTTATTATTTGCTAACAATTTGTAATGTGTGAAGTTGTCAACCACAGCTAGTCCGTGTTTTATTATATGTAATGTTGCGGTATATAAATAAACATTATTATTATTATAGTCAACAAACAAGATGAGGAGACAACAGCACCGCACCTCGAAGCTAAGTCCATAGAACACATGCACGAACACTGATCTATAAGGACTGTGCGGTAGTCCACTCTTCCTGAAAACGAACATTAGGCAAAACCAAAACAAAGCCTAAGGATGACTCAGTAGCAAGTATCAAGAACAGTAGCAGAATAGATCCAGCAAAGATCTACCCATTCTCCAAACCACTCGAAGTGACTTTTGGACTGTTAAGTTAATCATAGTTATCCTACGTTTTGGACATTTAAGTTAATGTAGAGATTAGATATAGAGTAGAGGAAATAAATGTGTGATATTTCCTGCTAATAAGTGGCTGGACTACTTATGTTTCATAGCCGTGTGTTACGTTGAAACGAGCACGATAGTTCGTGTGTGATGCGCGTCTTATTTTGCAAAGCATGCAATAATAGAGTGTTTTTATCTTTGATTTGATTTTGCGTTGTTGTTAGAAGAAGCTTTGTATAACGTTGATAAGTTTAGTTGGTCGATATTATTTGAGAATTTTATAGAGTTGGTTGTTTACTATCGATCGAAGCGTATGGATAATTCTAGTGGTAACTAAAGAAGCTTCTATCCCAAATAAGGTTGTATGACGTGAGACAGTGATGATGAAATTTGTTCTGATTGGTTGTGGTGTGTCATGCGGGGGTATTCTCACCGTTTCTAGAGTGTAGCGAGACTATATATATAGTGCCGCACAGTTTCAAAAGGTGGTTGATAGTAGAGAGAATTGTAAAGTGGAAAGGTGTGTTGAAAGTAGAGTATTGAAAGTTGACAAGTTGAAAATTGGAAAAACCGTTTGTATGCAGTTGTTGATGTTCGCTGAATAAAGTTGGAAAACTACACATGACGACTCCAGCCTTGTTGATGATTGAACGGGTTGCGTGGATAAACGAATCTAAGTTACACCTATCAGGAGGATTCAAGCATTGGGGCTGAATCAAGTACTGACAGAAAAACACGAAACGAGTGTAACACCGTGCGAGAGCTAGTGTGTCAGTGAATCTTTACTCTTTTCTCCCTATCTCTGTAACCATATCCTCCCACATATAAATGTATTAAGATTATTCATAGGGCGATCTAACTAGCCGATCTCCGCAAACGAACGACGAGTGGGTAATGGCATTCCATTGTGCAGAGCCCAGCAACAATAGAACCACCGTCACACACGGTAAACGCATTTTGATTGCAAATAATTATAGGCAGCACGATCTGTTTTTTAATTTAATCGCGAAAGTCCTTATTTATAGTCAGAATCAGTCCAGAAGAATAAGCTAAATGTGCACGGAAAACGCTTTTCGGTTACCTTTAATTATACGCTGCATGATCTGTATTATAGGCTAATTCTAATCGCCAAAATCCTTATTTATAATCAGAATCAGAATCAAACCTTCTTGCAGTGTACGATGAAGATAACATCAAACAATTTTCACATAAACGCACAACCGTCAGCATAATAACATAAAATTTCAAACATCCTCAAGTTGAATAAACCAGCAGGGACTATGCTAACCGCGCATATACTGAATCATTGAGGAATCACTCTGATGGCTCTTGAAGTAAAAGGAGGAATTTGTAATTTTAAAAAAAAATCAAATCAAATTAAATAAAACTATCATAATATTGACTGATACTAGCGAGACCAAGGTAGCCTACATTTATGCGAGTTCCAGAAGACGAGATAAAATAAGAAAAGGAGATAAAACCTCGGTACGGATGTAGTAATGATTTTGATGATGATGATGATGATGATGATGATGATGATGATGATGATGATGATGATGATGATGATGATGATGATGATGATGATGATGATGATGATGATGATGATGATTATGGTGTTTTTTGTCACAAATTGCGTCCTTGCTGTTCCGTTCCAGTGTTGCGCATATTGATACACATCCTATCCTATCCTATCCTGTCCCATAACCCGAAGGTCGTAGGGGCACCACAGATGATCGCTTAACCAGCATACTCCATCTTTCTCTGTCCTCAGCAGCCCTCATGATACATTGATACACATAATCTTCATGAAATATAATGAAAGGATCTGTTCAAGTGCCGCTTTGCTGCCATTTCGCTGCCGTTCCGTCATACGGATAGGCACTCACGGAAGGGTTTCTTGCGCGAGGGAGTAGAGTCCCTTGACAAGTGTCGTCTGCCCGGGGTTATAAATGTTTTATGGCGGTATGTTCGTCCTTTCCGGATCTCCAGCGTCCTTTGAATAATTCACCCCTTTAGTTCCCGGCTATTTTGCCCGTAATTAGGAAAGCCTCTTGATTTCTGAGTGGGCAACAACAGCCACGACACATTGAATATCACGAGAATAGTTTGCAGCAAGATCAACTTTCATAATTTCAATGTTCTGTGTTGTTTAGAGACGTTCTGATCATAAGCTTGCCTCCTCTCAAAAAACAGTTGTATGGGTTACAACAAAAGAATTGAAGACAGAAAAACTGTGTGGATAAAGGATTTATGGTCCAAACGTTTACAATTTTTATGTCTTCGATTCTTGTTGTTTTACAAATCTTATCATTATATCACGAATCACTGGCTATCTCAGTCATCCATGTTTTCCTCCCCGGGTGTATGATACTCTGCGCGAGGGGCTAACTGCTGGTTTTGCATTTCCAGGTCATGGTGTGCAGATTATAAAGGCATACAGACACTACTACCTTCTCTAACTGCTATCCTCAGCAGACGACCGGCCGTATTCAAATACACTCCATATAAACGTTCACAGATAATACCGGCTCTCAGTCTCAAGCTCTCGGCCAGTCATTCTCCTCATATCATTCGTTATTAGCTCAAATAATAAAAAACATCGGTCCAAGTTAAACCTCCTCATCTCGTTACTCTTAAAAGCCACTAACATCTACTTTTGTGAAAAACAACTAAATAAATAGAGATACTTATCAGATTAAAAATTACACTCATATCTTTTTTAACTAAGATAAAAAATATCTACCTACCAAATCGATTGTGAATTTGATTTCATGAAACGTTCCTGCCTTTTAGATTCCATTTCGGATTGCCCATGGACCAACGCTAATTAAAAGAAGGCTAAAGTCAATGCAGCTCAATCTAAAACAATCAAACTTTACTAAGTGGTCACGCTATATTACTTTGCGCTACATATTATGTACTAGTGGTTTTGTTCAGGTTGCTGTTTAAAATGTAGACAGAGAGACAACTGTGGTCTGCGAGTTTCATTTGGACGATGATACCTCCCCATATCCCCCTTGATACCTCACCATACCCCCCCCCTTGATATCTCCCCGTCCCGCACCCCATGATGCCTCACCATACCCCCTTGATACCTCCCCGAACCCACTTGATACCTCCCCATACCCCCTTGATACCTTCCGTACCCCCCTTGTAACCTACCTGTACCCTCCTTGATACTTCCCCGTTGATCGTTTCGCAGGTGTGGATGAAAGGAATCTTTTTGTTGAGTTGAGTAGATTACCGTCCCCGGACACAGAAGCGTATAGGGGACTTGACTAAAAGGAATTTTTTTTTTTAATCAGTTTATAGTCCCCTCTCTTCCCGTTAAGGATTTTCAGAGAGGAGACTTACTAACTACATACTCTAAGGAATCGACCATCACCCCTTATATATACCCGTATCCCCGTTATGCCTACCTATGCCCCTTTAAACCTACCCGTAGCCCCCTTTTACCTACACATACCACCCCATCCCGAACCTTGGTAATAATAATAATAATAATAATAATAATAATAATAATAATAATAATAATAATAATAATAATAATAATAATAATAATAAATAAGTTAAAAGTAAAAAGCCTAAATGTTAAAAAAAATCCATATTGTAGTGTAAAATAAAAAATAACATTAAAAAAATATGGCCCGCGGGTGATTTGAACTTGGGGCGCCTGCACGGTAGGCGAATGTCTTACTAAGTGAGCTACCAAGGCTTCGTATAAAGACCATCAATTTTTTTGGTCTATATGGGAAAACATGCTGAAACCTCGATTCGATTTTTAATTAATCAAATTTAATTAGTTAAACACAAAATTTTGTAAGATTGGTGACATGAGTGCAAAAGTGTTTTGAATGGAAATAAAACAAAATTTACGGTATTACGGAACAGCACGTTCTTGACACGGGTTGAATCGGAAGCGCGCGGAATGAGGCTATTGCAGTTTGTGGACATTTTGTTTATTTATTTATCTCAGAAACGGTTAAAAATTCGGTAAGGAAATGTCGGCTATAACGATTTCGCGGGTTTTGAGCGCACAGCAGGCCGATCCGCAGCGCCCAGCACCTGCCCAGATCAGCGTCCATACGGGACAAACTTTACAGTAGAGGCGAAGAAGGACTTCCGGCTAAGCAATTTATATATATATATATATATATAGATGTTTTCCATTTGCCTGCTGTGGAGTTACAACAAAATAGGAATAGTGTGAAACAGTGTGGTAGTAGTAGTAGTAGAAGTAGTAGTAGTAGTAGTAGTAGTAGTAGTAGTAGTAGTAGTAGTAGTAGTAGTAGTAGTAGTAGTAGTAGTAGTAGTAGCGGAATATAATCTAAGTAGTTTAGCTAATGTTTTGATCAGTCGGTCAATGGGACCAGCCACAGTCACATAAGCTTACTTTCCTTGGTTTCATCTCAGTCATATTTTCAATCCAGGTACTGGTCAGTGTTCGGACAAGGAAACTGGTCATAGTATCCTGCAGTAACAGTAGCCATCTGGTCCATGTCCACACAGTATACCATCGGATCACTACTGTCAAGCGATATAAACCATGCACAAATAAGCGTCGGTCATCCTGCCGCCAAGTAATTGATTCTGATACTCAATTTGTAAACTTCTTATCTCTTTAGACACAGCGAACTTCACTCGCCCCACCATAAGTCTCGACAGGTGGTCTGAATAATTATTCCCTGACGCCTACTTAGGTATGATTTTATGTACTTGCTTCTTCCTTTAGGAACTCCTAACCTCATGACCTCTGTCTTGTTTCGTCTTCTATTTCGGTCATCGGTGCCTATCGTCGGCACTGTTCCCAATTTATTGCCTATGTTACTGCAATTACTCGGTCATCATCATCATCATCATCATCATCATCATCATCATCATCATCATCATTCATTAATCATCATCATTCATTATCATCATCCTTAGCTCTCGCCTCCTCCCTCCCTCCCTCCCTCATCATCATCATCATCATTCATTCATTCATCATCATCATCATCATCATCATCATCATCATCATCATCATCATCATCATCATCATAATTCATTAATCATCATCATTCATTATCATCATCCTTAGCTCTCACCTCCTCCCTCCCTCCCTCCCTCCCTCGTCTCTTATTCGTTAGCAAGTGTCTGATTTTATTTTGTATGAAGCCGGATACCTAGAATGAATGCGTGAGTACTGCGCTTTGAACTGATATTGTTCATTGGGGAAAAGCGCTATATAAATATCTTTATTATTATGATTATTATGATTATTATTATTACTATTATTATTATTATTAGTATTATTATTATTATCATCATCATCATCATCATCATCATCATCAATCTTCTTCTTCTTCTTTTTCTTCTTCTTTTCCTCCTCCTCATATATGTTTTTCATGCCCTTTGCAAAGGAAACAATATCACAATAAAAAGAGCTGTTTGAAAGTGAGGGAACAATATACAATATGACTTGAGAATCACATTTCTCAGACACAAATCCCCAAATAATCCAATCTAACATTATTTTCGTTTCTTGCGCTTTTATTGCCTCGTTATCGGATGTAATGTCACCCTGTCTTCGTGTGTTCTTAAAACGTAAAGTTTGACATTTGGCGTCCATCATCATTGAGAACAACCCTTGCCAAATAGCGACACAGGGAAGTAATCTAATGATAGTGTCACGGATTTGTCGGTTCCCTCTCTTTTAGGTTTCTAGCAACGTTGGAAGGGCTGGTAATGGTATCAGTACTATCATTTGTACAGATTTGCTGGGTAGTCCGTCACTAAGCGCGAACAATGGGCATAGATCAAGCTTTCCTCTGTCCGACATGGCTAATACATATAGATAAGAGGTCCGAGAAACTTGAACTGATGAGTGAGCAAACTGGATTTATACAAAGCAAGGACATACTTTTTGTTACTACTACTACTACTACTACTACTACTACTACTACTACTACTACTACTACTACTACTACTACTATCCTATCCTATCCTATCCTGTCCCGTAACCCGGAGGTCGTAGGGGCACCACAGATGATCGTTTAACCAGCATACTCCATCTTTCTCTGTCCTCAGCAGCCCTGATGGCTTCGCTCAGTGTCAAACCAGTCCATTCTCGAATGTTGTCCTCCCACCTCTTTTTCGGTCTCCCTCTTCTTCTACCTCCTTGCACTGTGCCTTGCAGAATGGTCTTTGCAAGGCCTGATGATCTGGTGACGTGGCCATACCATCGGAGTTTCCGTTTCTTCACCACTGTGAGCAGGTCATCGTGTTGTCCAATGGCTTGTGTGATGGTCTGTCGGACTTCGTCGTTGGTGATGTGGAAGTCCGACTACTACTACTACTACTACTACTACTACTACTACTACTACTACTACTACTACTACTACGACTACGACTACTACTACTACTACTATTAATAATAATAATAATAATAATAATAATAATAATAATAATAATAATAATAATAATAATAATAATAATAATAATAATAATAATAATAATAATAATAATAATAATAATAATAATAATAACCGGTGAGCCCAGTCATACAGTTGTCCGACACTGTGTAGCGGTGAGGTTTGAGGCAACAGAACTTCAGGGAACAACAACAACTACTACTACTACTATAATACTGATGTTTCTGATGTTACTTCTCTTACACTCCTCTTTCTCCTTTTTTCTCCTCCTCCTCTTCCTATACTAAGCTTACTTACCCAGAGGTGCCAGTGAGCTCAGCCACGCAGTTGTCCGAATACTCCTCAGTGGTGGCTTCAGGTTGCGGGATGTAGTGCCACATCAGTACGTCTTTAGGCAAGGTTCTGGTGGAGTAGTTCAGCCTCCATGCACCCTCGTGGATGATAGGACCAATATCTGGCAACGAGATGTATAAATTTGTATTATATTATTCACACTTTTCTGCTATCCTATGCACCAACGGGAATCCCCCATGTAAGAGGGGTAACTCTTTCCGTTACCGTGAAACATACTTCCGGTTTCTTTCTCCGCGTATTGTTTATCCGAGTGTTTTGAGTGAGTTATTTCCAAATATTCAAGAATATGTCGAATCACATGAGAAAGCGTTGGTGGGAGCATAAAAGAGAAAGTGTTGCAGAGAATGCCTGATGGATTTGAAGTCCCAGTTGTGACAGTCAAGTTTACAGTGGGAAGACAACATGTGTCACTGGCCACCGGTATCGTACCCTCACATAGTCAACTACTTCGTGTTTTGTGAAGGTTGCGACGGTGAAGCTATGAAAAACTACAAGAGTCTTCAGGTCCTGTTTCACTTTCTGTCGATGATCGTTCTTTAATCGTATCGCTAGCTCTTCCATCTGACGACTGGCGTTTTCGTGGTGGCTTTCTGCCGACCTTCACTTTGCTGTCATAACCAAGAAACAGCTGGGGAGATGGATTTTGAATGGTGGGCTCTCGGTCAGTAAAATGAAAGGAACAGACAAAAATTGTCTTCGGTGGACGTTTTAAATGTAGTTTTGACAGCCACTCTCTTATCTGGTCACTATTTGAAGGGGTGTGCAGTTTGTAGGGCTCCTGACACACGCACTCTCCATGAACCAATGGGTAGTGATCAACGCACCTCCGAAGTCGCCACAAATACAGGCCTCTACGATTGTTTTTGCATTCTTTCACTGAGCATGTACTTCCTCCACCGTTTATATACTTATCCCACTCGTTTTCTGGCTCTAACAATCGTCGTTTTCGGCAATTTGCCATTTTTAAAAGTCATGCATCAAGCTTTGAGAAAAGCAAAACAAGCCAGACCGGAACTTGGTTTCACTCTAACCTCGTTTTGATTTATAATGGCGATACCCACGAGTTTTTATGAGAGGTGCCGGAAAGTTGTGAATATTTGTGTTTATACCTTTAACGTACGATAATGAATTATGAATGTGTTAATTTTTGGTACATGATATGAATGGCTCTGTCAGTCAAATTGTTATGCAGGTGTGTGTGCGCTAATAGTAAAAAAGCTGGAAGACTGGTGTTGGTGTTGGTGTTGGTTTGTGTGTTGGCGGGAGAGAGAGAGAGAGAGAGAGAGAGAGAGAGAGAGAGAGAGAGAGAGAGAGAGAGAGAGAGAGAGAGAGAGAGAGAGAGAGACTCAGGCTCAGATATTTTTTATTGACAACAAGAATGCAGATTTTAGGTGGGAACCTAATCTTACAATCGTTCCTCGTATCATTCATACTCACATTCTCGATTTCCAGTCAAATATGCCAACGAAAAGACAAATAACAATAATAACACGACAAAACAAGTAACTATAAGAACTATTATGCAACATACAAAAAAGATATATCACAATCAATATTGATGTTGCAATTACACAATACATAACAAAAACCCCAATGCATATTAAATAATCAGGTGGCACAATTACACAGTCATACATTCTAAGAGGCATCAAAGGCAGATCAAATAATCAAGCAGCACATTGCAAAACCTTTTTTTTAAATCGCTGGTTACGTCATATTAAGATAAGTTTGCCTTAAGGTTTGAATGAAAAAAAAGAGTGGTACACTATTCAATGTTTAAAGGAAAAGAGTTCCAGATTAGAAGACCTCATAATGCAAAACTAGTCTTAAACAGGTCAATTCGTGTTCGAGGCCGGATATGTTTGTTGGATCCGCAACGTTCTGTCGCAACAGTGAATAGATAGCTTACATAAGGTGGCGTAAGTCCACGTTGCACTTTAAACATGAGGGTCACAATGTGGAATGAAAACTGGTGCTATAAGGACATTAGGTTTGCTGCTTTAAGTTTTTCAGATGATAAAAGACTGGGATCATCAATGATAATCTTCCCTGCTCTACGGTGCAAGGAGTTTAGTTTATTGATATGCACTTCTCCTGCACGACACCATACTAATGACGCATAATTGAGATATGAAAAACAGTGGACGTGAAAAACGTTCTTCTCGCATCAGGACCGACAACATTTTTTTTAAATTTTTAACTTACCTAAGAGGTACTGCTATTTGGAGACAAGTTTGCAAACGTAATCTAATTCTTTATGCCATCGAAGTTTATGATCAATAATAACTCCAAGCACGCGGTGAGTTTCAACTTGTTCAACAGCATTGGTCCCAACAACGAGGTCAAGACGGCAGAGTAGTGTTCTCCGAAGGTTTTGTCTGCACATTATGACCATACTCTTAGTCTTATTTGAATGCAGAAACATGTTGTTATTATTGCACCATAGTGCAATGTTATTAATTGCATCCTGAAGAACTGACTGAATTTCATTTAGGCAGTGAGAAAACGTGTAGATAGAGCTGTCATCAGCAAAGAGATCACAGGGTGCTGAACTAGCAAACATGTGAATTGAGGCATGTCATTTATAAACAGGTAAAATAGTAACCGACTGAGAACAGATCCTTGGGGTACACCAGTTTGTGACACTATCTAAGCAAGAGTAAGTCCCACTCAAGTATGCTTGTTGCTTCCTATCAGTCACAAACAACTTAAGACGGTTAATTGTATGATCGTTTTGAGTGTACAATAAATGTTTATCTACAAAGCATGGAGATGAGGTGCTACAGAAGACTTTGGGGCATTTCCTATACCAAGCACATCACCAACGACGAAGTCCGACAGATCATCACACAAGCCATTGGACAACACGATGACCTGCTCACAGTGGTGAAGAAACGGAAACCTCGATAGTATGGCCACGTCACCAGATCATCAGGCAAAGATCATCATGCAAGGCACAGTGCAAAGAGGTAGAAGAAGAGGGAGACCGAACAAGAGATGGGAGGACAACATTCAAGAATATACTTGTTTGACACTGAGCGAAGCCATCAGGGCTGCTGATGACTTAAATTTCTCTCTCTCTCTCTCTCTCTCTCTCTCTCTCTCTCTCTCTCTCTCTCTCTCTCTCTCTCTCTCTCTCTCTCTCTCTCTCTCAATAAAATTCAGTCACGAAGATTACCTCACCCTCTTTGCATACATTTGGATTTACCTTGGAGGCACAGTTAAGTTTAAGTATATACCAAACTTGAACCAAATCCCTCCAGTAGTTTGGGAGAAAATATAATTTAATAGGAGAAAAAAGTAATTGCATCACCATCAGCTAATATGCAAACTTTTAATTTAATTTAATTGTTTTTTTGGGGGGTGGTGGGGGGGGGGGGCATAACTAAATATCAAGGGTTGTTTTTTTTTTTTTGTTTTTTTTTATCCGGCCATTAGAATAACAGTTTACAATATTGTATATATGTTAGTTGAAAACGAATTCGCTGACTGAATGTGAAACTGTACTAAATAACTATATAAGACCCACAAAATAATATGTCTGTTTACGGTAAATACCCCTCCCCCCCCAAAAAAAAAAAAAAAATAATAATAATAATAATAATAATAATAATAATAATAATAATAATAATAATAAATAAATAAATATAAAAAATAAAAAATAAAAAAACGGTTTGCTTCTTCATTGTTTTATTTTTATTTTGTTTTTTCTTCACTTTCTTCTTGCTCGCTAATAGCCTACCATCACAACTCAGCCTTGGGAGAAGCTGAAGTAATTTCGTCACCAGCATGATGTCCGAATGTTTAAGCGATGATTTGCTTTATAACGTCGTGAAAGATTATATTCATTGCATTTGTCCGGGCGGAGAATTTAGATCTGAAAGTCGGTGATCTTTCACGACCCCTTCGCATAGTCCTATTCACAATCATGAACTCCGAATTTGGCATGTCGTAATTGCGAAGTTTTCGTATTGACATTTACACAATTACTGATAAATACCTCTTGAAAGAATGTTTTGTGCTCGGTGCGTTCAAAAAGATTTCACTGTATTTCAGACTTAGAAACGATGAAAAAATCGTTTGAATAATAATAACTGTGACACGACGAACGCTTGGATTTAATTATAAAGGCGCAAAAACTGCGGGAATCAACCTACCTACCTTAAAACGATATTGACTACGACAAATGAAAATTAACACCTGAAGGAAGAAATAATCCATTTGACCCCCCCGTTCGTCAGCAATTGTCAGCTACGCTTTTATTCCTACATAGGCCTACATGATGAGACTGAAATGTTGACGTGTCCATTTAGAAATTGCATAAAACATAAATACAGAGCATCGGAAATACAACAACCATTACCACCCAGCCTAAGTGAATTGCATCTAAAGCTGTCCTGCTTATTGACGCCGGTTGCGACGATATGGTCGTCAAACCCCACGTGATTGCGCTGACTGATGGGATGGGATGCCGGTAGATTAAAGGGACCCATTTGACCCCCCCACCCCCTCCTCCTGAACAGATCCTTTTAACATTGAAAGAAGCATTCTTGAAGCCGCGTGATTCACTCAGAAATAGGGTCAATTGTCATACGGCTATGGTATAGGTGTACCGTTATGAAGCGAAAATCACTCTTGGTCAGGTTAGAAGTGAAAAATTCAAACTTTAGCGGTTAGTTTGAGCAAAGAAAGCCCACTTTATCAGTGTTTAATGTCATAACAATGCGAACGTTAGGGTTAACCCGTTGCCGCCAACAGTTCAGGGCCATTAACCATGTACAATGGATCCGCGAAAGCGAAAAGAAAATGGATTCTCGACTGCGCAGCGGTGTAAAAAGTGGATTCTCGACTGCGCAGCGGTATATAAGATAACACTCAGTCATTTGTATTATAAATTAGTGGTTTTGTACCCTGGCAAGCCGGTGCGTTCAAAAAGATTTCACTGTAATTTCAGACTTAGAAACGATGCAAGCCAGGGTACACAGGTTGCTGTTTAAAATGTAGACAGAGAGACAACTGTTGTCTGCGAGTTTCATTTGGACGATGATACCTCCCCATATCTCCCTTAATACCTCACCATTCCCCCCCCCTGATATCTCCCCGTCCCCCCGCCCATGATGCCTCACCATACGCCCTTGATACCTCCCCAAACCCACTTGATACCTCCCCATAACCCCTTGATACCTTCCGTACCCCCCTTGTAACCTACCTGTACCCTCCTTGATACTTCCCCGTTGATCGTTTCGCAGGTATGGATGAAAGGAATCGACCATCACCATACCCCCTTATATATACCCGTATCCCCGTTATGCCTACCCATGCCCCTTTAAACCTACCCGTAGCCCCCTTTTACCTACACGTACCACCCCCCCCCATCCCCCATCCCGATCCTTGGTAATAATAATAATAATAATAATAATAATAATAATAATAATAATAATAATAATAATAATAATAATAATAATAATAATAATAATAATATTGAATATAGAATAATACAAATAGAAATCATAAAAAACACCAAGGTTTTAAAATAAAATTTGATATAAGATATAATAATAATAATAATAATAATAATAATAATAATAATAATAATAATAATAATAATAATAATAATAAAAATAATAATAATATTAATAATAATAATAATAATAATAATAATAATAATAATAATAATAATAATAATAATAATAAATAAGTTAAAAGTAAAAAGCCTAAATTAAAAAGAAAAATATCCATATTGTAGAGTAAAAAAAAAAACATTTAAAAAAATTGAACTTGGGTCGCCAGCACGGTAGGCGAATGTCTTACTAAGTGAGCTACCAAGTCTTCGTATAAAGACCATCAATTTTTTGGTCTATATGGGAAAACATGCTGAAACCTCGATTCGATTTTTAATTAATCAAATTTAATTAATTAAACACAAAATTTTGTAAGATTGGTGACATGAGTGCAAAAGTGTTTTGAATGGAAATAAAACAAAATTTGCGGTATTACAGAACGGCACATTCTTGACACGGGTTGAATCGGAAGCGCGCGGAATGAGGTAATTGCAGTTTGTGGACATTTTGTTTTTTTATTTATCTCAGAAATGGTTAAACGTTCGGTAAGGAAATGTCGGCTATAACGATTTCGCGGGTTTTGAGCGCACAGCAGGCCGATCCGCAGCGCCCAGCACCTGTCCAGATCAGCGTCCATACCAGACAAACTTTACAGTAGAGGCGAAGAAGGACTTACGGCTAAGCAATTTATATATATAGTTAGGAAGTGTGGAATTAGACTGCTTCTTTGGCGAAACGAATCGCCCGCTGAGGCGGTTTATTCTCAAACCGGGTAAGAACGAACAGTCATGCAATTTTCTCTTAAATCGGAACAATATAGGCCTATGATAAAGTTCCGCATATAATAAAATAGGCCTATATCAATGTCTTCCCAGTTATAGGACTGTATTTTTCTATGTAAATTAAGATATTATGAGTTCGTTCGTACGAGATTTGGGAATAAACCATTTGAGCGGCCAATTCTTCGCCAAAGACCAAGGCCAAAGTCTGATCCCACGGTTCTATCTATGATACATATAAAAAAAAAATTAATGGTATTTTTTTAAGCGCGGTACCACACGGATTGTACATTACTACTATACCACTATGCTATCGGGGATCCACTTTCTTATTGCTATCGCGGATCAATTCTATTTCATAATAATAATAATAATAATAATAATAATAATAATAATAATAATAATAATACAGGATGCTATGTACGCGCCTTTCCCCAAGGCTCAAAGCGCGGCGATCTATACCAACATACACGCTGACCTGTCTCATTTACCCTCACACACATCAAAAACACATACATCACTCAAACAGGTAGTGTAAAGGCAGGGAAATCGCTATTAGAAGACGGAAGAAAATCGAATTTTTATTTTTGGAATTTTCTTTATTGACTGCATCCTGTACCATTATTGAAGGGAGGGAGGAAACCGGAGTGCCCGGAGAAAACCCTCGGTGACCTCAATAGTCTCGTACCTAAGTCACATACGTTCGCCCCTTGCGGGAAACGAACCCGCGACCTTCAGCATAGGAAACCGGCGACTTATCCACTGCGCCAAAAGTAAACAAAGACTTCGAGTTGGGACCCTTTAAGTTAACAATTACAGTTGCAATGTACATGCAACGTCATGCGCACGTACTTCGCGCGGGAGCAAGTGCGGCAGGGAGCATGCTTGTGTATTCGGCGCGTGTGTGTTGGTTCGGGCACTGAATAGAATAGACCCAACGTTTCCCGGCGACTGCCATATCAGCATGGCATCACTGGGTGAAAGTCTTCTACACAGAGTTAACCAGCCAGGACGGAGGAACCTCACGTTACTATAGGTTCAACGACCACCTGTTCGGGGCCAAGGCGAGCCACACTGTATTCGTGGATTTCGGCTGTGGCCAACAGCCTGGAGAGGATTGGGACCTCCCAGGTCTTTCTTGCCCACTCAATCCATACCGAATCGGTCGTCGCCCGGTTCACCAAGGACCGCGCCTTCCGTTAGCTACCAGGACGGAGGTGATAAGTTTGTTACTGATGGACAACTTAGCAAGATCCGCACGAGAGACGACATCGTCACAGGAACTTGGAATGTCAGGACCCTAACTTAAAAGAAATTGCCCACGAGCTGGACAACTTTCGATGGAACATTTTAGGTATCAGCGAGCTGCGCTGGTAAGGTTTAGGTGAAACAGCGACCGACAGGGAGAGATGACAGGCACAAACACGGCGTTGGATTCTTGGTCCATAAAGACATTCAAGTCACTGTCATGGGTTGCCGCCCAGTCTCCAGTAGACTCATTACCATCCGTCCGAAAGCAACCCCTTTCAACATCACCATCATGCAGGCCTCTACCCCAACATCAGACCATGACGACGGCGAAGTCGAGAATTTCTATGAACATCTGCGGGCTGTCCTTGATCAAGTGCCGAGGAAGGGCATAGTCATAGTGCACGGCGACTGGAATGTCAAGGTTGACCAAGATGCGTACCACAACTGGAGAGACACACGTGGACTCCACTGCAACAACAAGACAAATGACAAAGTTTGATACTGGCAAACTCGCTTGGTCCCAATTTAAAAAATCCAGACGATGGACCTGGCACAGTCCCAGCGGAGAGCATCCAACAGATTGACTACTTCATGGTCAAGACACGTTTCAGATCAAGCGTCAACATTGGCAGGACATGCACTTTTCCAGCAGCAGACATAGGAAGTGACCACGATCTCCTGATGATGTCTTTCCGGCTCCCCTTGAAGAGAGTAAACACAGCAAAGTTCACCAGACTGAAGTTCAACCTGGACAAACTGCAGAAATATTCCAAGCCACAATTGGAGGAAAATTTGCAACTCTGCTCATTTTGGGAGCTAGTGAAGTAGATGTCAAACCCATGACAACCATCTTCAACTCAGCTGTGACAAATGCCGCCACTGAGATCCTTGGCAAGAACGGCCCAATGAAGAAACCGTGGATCCCAGGTGAACTGTTGGACTTGTGTGACAAACGAAGAGAGTTGAAATAAAATGGGCACCTCTCAGAGAGCTGACGCCTACCGGAAAATCTACAGTGACATCCGAAAAGGCATGCGCACAGGAAATGAGAACTGGATAGAAGATCAATGCCAGGAAATAGAGAACAGTCTGATCAAGAACAACAGCAAGAAGTCCTACCAGACTGTGAAACGGCTGACAAGTATTTAGCAGCTAAAGGGCTACACGATCCAAAACAAGTCTGGCATATGCCTTACGTATACAGAAGAACAAGAAGTCTTGGACAGATTGACAGAGCATTGCTCTGACCTTTACAACCACACACCTAAAGGAGACCCGTCAGTTCTAGCATGTCCCCAGGACAGAGAAGGAGAAGAAATCTTTCAAATTCTCCTAGACGAAGTTAAGAGCGGTGCAATCGCTGAAGTAGGAGAAGTCAGCGGGAGTGGACAACATACCCGCAGAATTGCTTCAAGCAGAAGGAGAAGCGATGATTGACGCCCTCACTATTATCTGTAACAAGATCTGGCAGAGTAGGGAGTGGCCCACACCATGGATCCAGTCGCTTGTCATCACTCTTCCCAAATTGGGTAACCTTCAGGAGTGTGAAAATTGCGGCACCATTAGCCTCGTCAGCCTTGAAAATAATACTCAACAGGTTGAAACCCTAAGCTGAACATATCATAGCTGAAGTACAAGCAGAATTCAGGGCAGGGCGAAGTACCACTGAGCAGATTTTCAACCTCAGAATAATCTGCGAAATATAATGCCCACTGTATCAACAGCATCTATATCATGTGTTTATAGACTTCAATAAGCGTTTGATCGAGTCTGACATGCAGCTCTGCCGGCAACCATGAGAGTACATCAGCCCTAAATTTATTGAAGTCATCAAAAGCTGTATGACAAGGCTACCAGTGCAGTTCTCCATAATAGCGCCATTGGGAACTGGTTCATAACAACAATCGGCGTGCGTCAAGGATGCCTACTCTCTCCAACACTCTTCAACATCTTTCTGGAACGCATCATGTCAAATACTCTGGTGATCATGAAGGCACAGTCAGAGTAGAAAGTAGAGCAATCTCCAACCTCCGTTTTGCGGAAGACATTGATTGGTTTGCTGGAGAGGAACAAGAACTTGAACAGCTGTTGCAAAGGCTTGACACCACCTCCAGAACCTTTGGAATGGAAATACGTGCAGAGAAAACCAAAATGATGACCAACAACACCAATGGCATCAACACGGACATGAAGGTTCAAGGCTAATCCCACAGCACGGTGCATAGCTTCAAATATTTAGGAGCCATTGTATCAGACAATGGGTCCCGACAGGAAGTCCTCTCCAGAATCGCACAAACAACTGCTGTCATGACAAGGTTGAAGCCCATTTGGACAGGCAGGATCATCAGTCCACGTTCCAAGGTAAGGATGCTGCGCTCCATTGTCATCGCCATCTTTCTGTACGCTTGCAAAATATGGACCCCCAAAGCATTGAGATGAGGTGCTACAAAAAAACTCTGGTCATTCCCTATATCCAGCATATCACCAACGACGAAATCCGACAGACCATCACACAAGCCATTGGACAACACGATAACATGCTCACAGTGGTGAAGAAACGGAAACTCTGATGGTATGGCCCCGTCACCAGAGCATGAGGCCTTGCAAAGACCATTCTGCAAGGCATGGTGCAAGGAGGCAGAAGAAGAGGGAGACAGAAAAAGAGGTGGGAGGTTAACATTCAAGAATGGACTGGCTTGACACTGAGCGAAGCCATGAGGGTTGCTGAGGACAGAGAAAGATGGAGTACGCTGGTTAAACGATCATCTTTGATGCCCCAACGACCTTCGAGTTACGGGATAGGATAGGATAGGACCACATGAGTGCTTATACCCCAAGTATTCGGTACAGTGTATCCTGCCAAATAAATGACATACTGACAAGCGTGTACTAAACAAATTCATTTTCAAAGCGTGAGAGAGGATGCAAGTAACTTTTTTTTTAAACAAAGCAATCACCATTAGAGGCGGCGCAAAAGTTACCACTACAAGCAATTGATTGTTTGTCTTCAATCTATTCATGATTTGAGTGACTCAGTAGTATAGTGGTTTGGGCATACCATAGCAATGTTTCATCGTTAAGCAATGTTAGGCGCAGTTACCGACTTGGATGGGAAAGGTTAGTACTTGGATCCAACCACTGAAAGGAACAAAGAACGGAATACGCGCAAAGTACAGCCCCACAGTCCCTCTAGCTGTGAATGGGTGATGCCTGGCTTTTGCTTAGACCTGGGAAGAAGGTAAGGAAGAGAGAGGAGATGGGCATCGCCCTCATTCCGCAGGCCCAGAGAAAATGGAGGTCCCGAACGACTCTTTCCCCAACCACCGAAAGAAAACCTTTACTTTTACTTGACAAGATCCCTAAAACACATTGTGCCAGGATATCTAACGTAGCCAATATCATAGCGCCAGTCTAAAATGCCAGAATAACTGGCTTGAAGGACTTGTGACAAAGACGTGTGTGTCATTTAAACATTGTTTTCATGGTCCTTTACAATATTTGGTCTTTGGTAACTAACTGTTATATCGGACTAACTTTTACAAAATTTGGTAATGAACTGTTACTTTCACTGTGAAAGTTATTGTTTTGACTGTTGGTGTGCTGCTGTAGCATAACTTTACACTACACTCTGCACAAAACCTTATAGAGTCCAAAAGGTTCGGATTTATCGGGTGACATTTAAACACTGCAGTTGTTCACATTTGTTTTGTTTTTTTAATAACTATTATTTTGGAGTATGGCGTCATCACTTGTCATCACTCCTTCCAAAAAGAGTTACCTTCAGGAGTGTGAAAATTACCTCACCATCAGCCTCATCAGCCAGCAAAGTTCTCCTGGAAACAATACTCAGCAGATTGAAACCTCAAGCTAACAAATCATAGCTGAAGAACAAGCAGGATTCAGGGCAGGGCGAAGTACCACTAAGCAGATTTTCAACCTCAGAATAATGTGCAGAGAGATGAGAATTAACGTTGGAGTTTGACGTCTACACCCACTATTTGGTGATATGGCAGACGGGGAATGAATATACCAGGGAAGAGGGTGTTGGGTCATAAATCAGCTTTGAACCACCAGAGCAATCATACTGTAAACTCCCGCGCTTTGGCTTAAAATGGCCAGCCCGAAGTTTACTCGCACGGGTAATCCAAATCCAATTAAGGGGTTACTGATTATCTACTCCACATTCTATAAATACAATATACTTGCTTGTACTTTTTGTAAACATTCATGTTTCGGAAATATATGCCAATTGATTAAATCCTCTGACTCTCTATCATCCTTCTTTATGAATTATGCACGGGTTGTGAACTTACTTGTGTTTTCTATGTATTGTATGATTTTTAGCTCAGCCACCTCACCGCCCCCACCCTGTATGTGGTGTGTGTACAAATTCATTCACTGATATTTAGTGAATCTGTGCTTTTATGTCAGTTTTAGAAGTGTTTTTTTTTGGGGGGGGGGATGTATCTTTTCGCATTTCTAAGTAATATCTTTTGAAAATGCAAGAGTCTGGAGATCCATTTGAATCACTTGCCATCTTGTTGGTCCTGTTTTCTTAGTAAGTTTTAGCACCAAGTGGGCGAGTAGGCGAAACGCTAGTCGTTTAAAACACTTATGTGAAATGCGAGTAGAGGAAACGACAGTAGGCGAAACGAGACACACCGCTTAAATTATTTACCTTTCTGATAGATTCTTCTACGCTTTCGTGTTATGAATCATGTTTTTATTTCCTCAAAAGCTAAGGGAAACGTGCGATGCATTTACTGTAACTGTAACAATCGTGATATGCATTTACTGTGAGTGTAACAATTTAATGCAATTGATTGAGGACGGGGGAGGGAGGGGAGGGAGGGGGAAGGGTTTCGTGTATTTTATCTCCCTCGTTCTGGTCGTTGTCGTTGATGTTGGTGTTGTTGACGTTGATGTGTTTGTTGCTTGTGGTGGTTGTTGATGTTGTTGTTCTTGCTCTTGTCTTTAGTGGGGGTGGTTCTTCTTCTTTATTTCTATTTTCCTTCCTTTTTTCCTTCCTTTCTCTCTCTTTTTCTGTCTCTGTCTCTCTCTCACTCTCTCTCTCTCTCTTTCTTTCTTTCTTTCTTTCTTTCTCAATCTGTTAAATATGCACTAAAACAAGTTGATTTTCAGTTCCATTGTTTTGTATTTCTAATCATTACTGGCTTGGTCTGTCCTTTTTGTGATTGATGATGTACGATGCGATACATTCCATGCTGTTGGTTTGTGTGTTTAGTCACAAGGGACAAGACGGAGAGATGCTCGAACGACACTGAAAAGGTCATTGCTGGCAGAAACCTTAACAAATACTTCTCCGTTCATGCAGGGCACACATATCCCCCATAGAGTTCACGAATTTGCATTCTCTTTGCTACACCAGAACGGAATTTCAGCCCTACAGAAGTTTCCATCGTCATCAACAAAACAACAGAATCATCTTCATTATCTTCATTACTTTCATCATGACCGACGTCATCAATTTCATAACCGTAGTAACAAGGCGTTGAAATGGAATTATATAAAATATAAAATAGTCTATACAGTTAGTGAAACACAATCGGAATTAGGCACTGGATCTTCATCATCCTCACTGCCTTGTTTCAGTGAGACTGCAATTTAACCTGCCTTCTTTTCTGCAATACTTCGACATTTCGGCGACAAGGACCCATTCAACGCAAGGGAGGCAATTTTCCGGTGAGCGATGATGAAGTTAGTGTGCATTCAGCGGCTTCCATCGTGAAAACAACAGAAGCGTACACGTACGTGTAGTTGCCTGCGAGTGTTGTGGTGACAGAAAACAATAGGACCAGTCTTGCACAACGCCTACAGCAATTTACTTTGTTTCCATCAAGGACTGACGTTTATAAATAAATAATTATCTCAACAAATTAAGCGATCTGTGGATAGCCTTCTTCCGCTGCCATCAACGACTGAAGCTGAATAATAAATATAACACGGCTTGTATAAACAGATACAATATCTTTTGCTTTCTTTTGCTGCACCACAAAGCACTCGCCGAGTTTCTAGTTGCAAGCGACTGTTACAGTTAACAAAAACAAAACAAGAACGAACAATAACGCCCACGCCGTGTTCAGTTTACTGAACTTATTATCGACAGATAGTACTTAACACGTCAAAGTTAACTACATAAAACTATACCAGTCTTAACACGTCAAAGTTAAATACATAAAACAATGTTAACACGTTAATTGTGGTGTAGAACAATACTGTTTTACTCTCACTATCAGTATGCTTGGTACTTGTTTCAGAAACAAGGTGTGGTAACGGGACGGGCCAATGCAGGTGAGAAGATGGCATGCGCAGTTACGTGATGGGTGGCTGGGGAAAGAAAAGCGGGGGAAAACAATAATCATGACGTTGAGGATATTTTTTTTTAAAAACTAGGTTATTCTGATGTCCGGGAAAGCCAAAGACAGCACACTAATGGCCTGTCGGTTCGTGGAGGTTCACGAGCCATTTTTTCCGAGGTTCTACGATCCCGAACCTAGGTTCCTGAACATTTGGACACAAAAAAGGTTCAGGAATCTAGATTCGAGATCTGAGAATCTCGAAAAAAAAGGTTCGTAAACCTCCACGAACCTTCCAATTAAGATAGTCCCACGGTATACTTTCCGTTTCTCTTGCGGGAAATATTTGGCATTCCACGAGTTTAAGAATAAATGAACAGGCACCGGGATGGGCCTTCACGTGTATGATCGCACGAATGAATTGTGTACGCAGAACGGTAATTTACATCAGACCAAACGTAAATACATTATCCCCTGTCCTATAAGGACGTATTAGAGCAAATTAATTTGGGGAAGAGTTGTTGGTAGTACAATTAGAAACAGTATAGTATAGTAACTAATAGTGATGGCGTGAGATTTTACGTCTGTCCAGCCGATGAGGATTGTGTTAGGTGCTCCTGAATTTTAGCTTTCCTATCGTGACCAATAAAAAGGTAATTTACAAAGAGCTAGGCTGTACTTAACTTTACTAACAATGGTAAAATACAATATGGTTTTGTCCAAAGAGCACAATACCTTGTCGGCCGTTGACAAGTAGGCCTACTCTGAAGCTTATAATAAAATGATCCCATCAAATTACCAATATCCGGTACGGACACGTTTACAGTTGGCTGCCTGCTGAAAGTTTACTTTAAATGTGTTAAAGAGGGCAGTATTAGCCAGAGTATTTGATGCCCCACTCCACCCAGGGTTTTATCAACCATTGTGAAAACCATAAATCATCTTTATTTCGTAACCGGACGCATCAGGAATTGAATACCTTGTGCCTGCAAATGCCAGCCAAGGTTAAAATTCTAATTTGCCTATTGGATATTAACAAACAATAAAGGCGACACTCTGTATGCATAAGTGCAGCAGTAAAAGATAAAAGATATTGACAATTTATCCTTCGCCCGTGACGCACAGACCGTTTAAACAGCTCTGCCTTAACAGTTAAATCATCTCACAGACAACAGGGAAACGCCTATATGATAAAACTTTGTCTCATAACCTCAGTTTCTGTTTCATTTTTTTTAAAGTAAAGTCTTTTCACTGATAAAATAATTTGATATTTTCCCAAACATATACATACACAAAACATAAACTTATTTAAAAATAAAAATAAAAAAAGTTTATTATATCACTGTAAGATAAATGTAAGCACATTTTTTCAGTAATGGTACGCGTGTATAAAATAACATGTAAATCAAAGATTATCAGTGAACAATTTAGTTTCAGATAATGCCTGCATTGATTCTAAAGGCTATCCCAAACGCGCAAAATACAGTTCCTTATCTTTTGCCTCATAGCTTGCTGCTGGAAAGATTAAAAAGATAATAACTGCTTTAGGGTGCATGAATTAATCAAGATTAAAGAGCTAGGATTGTCTTCTTAAATAATTGAAAAGAAGACAAACCTTTTTCTGTTGGTTCAATTTTTCTTTATCCGATCAACGGACTGGCCTGAAGTGATGAAGGCACAATATAAAATTATCCCTAGAATGCAATCAATATTGTATTTCATTTGTGTGGCCACCATACCTTTATCAATTCCGTTATGCACTTGTTCACTGGAATCACTCAGCGATTTTCAACCCTTTTGTTTTTAAATGAGCCGGGTTTTCAGCACACACATACACACACGTACACACACACACACTAACGCAACACAATTTTAAAATGCAGGCGTAATTAAATTTCTTCAAGTTGTAAATCTTTCTGTCGGTCCTGGATTTCAAAGAGCAGATTGTGCGCCATAATTATTAATGCAAAAACAATTTAACGTTACAGGAATAAAAAGTGAAAATTGTGAATAACTCCATAACAATTTAAATGGCAGCGTGATTCATGAATGTTCAAATCTGCGTCACGCTGAAAAATGGCAATATCATCATGAAGTTATAACTCTATGTTTGTAGCATTTTGCATGAAAACGATGATCATTGCTGTAATGAGGAAGTGAACGGAAGAGAAGAGAACGGTGGTGACGGCGGTGATGATGATGATGATGATGATGATGATGATGATGATGATGATGATGATGATGACGATGATGATGACGATGATGATAATGGTGAAGGTGGTGGTGATGGTGAAGATGGTAGTAAAGGTGGAAATTTTGAAGGTAGAACATTTATTATGTTGATTCATTTTTTCCAGTAATATAATTATAATTACTATAATCATACTTTTTCATTTCAGTTGCAAACAAAAACGTACCATTAATCTCACATATTGTAAATAAATAAATTTCATTATATAGATGCATATATACATTGTATGCTATATTACACGTCAAATAATATTATACTCCAATATAATACTGTATCTATATATATAAATTGCTTAGCCGGAAGTCCTTCTTCGCCTCTACTATAAAGTTTGTCCGGTATGGACGCTGATCTGGGCAGGTGCCGGGCTCTGCGGGTCGGCCTACTGTGCGCTCAAAACCAGCGAAATCGTTATAGCCGACATTTCCTTACCGAACTTTAAACCGTTTCTGAGATAAATAAATAAACAAAATGTCCACAAAATGCAATAGCCTCATTCCGCGCGCTTCCATTAAAAATCAAATTGAGGTTTCAGCATGTTTTCCCATATAGACCAAAAAATTGATATTGTTTGTACGAAGCCTTGGTGGCTTACGTAGTAAAACATTCGCCTACCGTGCAGGGCTACCAAAGTTCAAATCTCACGCGGTCGATATTTTTGTGGGTTTTTTGTGGTTTTTTTAACACTACAATATGGATATTTTTCTTTTTAATTTAGTCTTTTTACCTTTAATTTATTATTATTATTATTATTATTATTATTATTATTATTATTATTATTATTATTATTATTATTATTATCATTATTATTGTTGTCATTATTATTATTAGTATTAGAATTATTATTAATAAACTAATAATAATAATAATAATAATAATAATAATAATAATTATTATTATTATAATAATAATAATAATAATAATAATAATAATAATAATAATAATAATAATAATAATAATAATAATAATAATAATAATAATTTATTATTATTATTATTATTATTATTATTATTATTATTATTATTATTATATCTTATATCAAATTTTCTTTTAAAACATTGGTGTTATTTATGATTTCTATTTGTATTATTCTATATTCAATATTATTATTATTATTATTATTATTATTATTATTATTATTATTATTATTATTATTATTATTATTATTACCAAGGATCGGGATGGGGTGGTACGTGTAGGTAAAAGGGGGCTACGGGTAGGTTTAAAGGGGCATGGGTAGGCATAACGGGGATACGGATATATATAAGGGGGTATGGTGATGGTCGATTCCTTTCATCCATACCTGCGAAACGATCAACGGGGAAGTATCAAGGAGGGTACAGGTAGGTTACAAGGGGGGTACGGAAGGTATCAAGGGGGTATGGGGAGGTATCAAGTGGGTTCGGGGAGGTATCAAGGGGGTATGGTGAGGCATCATGGGGGGAGACGGGGAGATATCAAGGGGGGGGGTATGGGGAGGTATCAAGGGGGATATGGGGAGGTATCATCGTCCAAATGAAACTCGCAGACAACAGTTGTCTTTTTGTCTACATTTTTAACAGCAACCTGTGTACCCTGGCTTGCCAGGGTACAAAACCACTAGTATTGTAATAATTTGGAAGTTATAATTTTAATTTCATAATCGTAGTTTATCTGGCAATGCAGTTTGCGTATTCTAATTTATATACTTGCTACACAGTAAATTTACAAAATTAGGAAATTTACAAATTTTCTTCAATTTGTAGTAAATTGCAAAATTATTGTTCCACTCGGTGGATTTACACAATTTCTTTAAAAAAAAAAAACTCTGGAAATTTGTAAATTTACTGAAGTACGTGACCAGGAAATGTGTAAGTTTAGAGAAGGCATTTGCAACGTCAAACAAATGGATAGTACAACAAATTTAAATGAGAGATTTATATTAACTTTATATTTCTCTTTATTAACTTTATAATATAATTAAAATTTAAAATAATTAAAATATGATTAAAAGAAAATATAATTTTAAAACAAATAAGCATGTCTCTGTCTCAGTCTGTCTGTCTTTCTGTATGTCTGTCTGTCTCTCTCTGTCTCTCTGTCTCTCTCTCTCAACTCTCTCTCTCTCTCTCTCTCTATTTATTACTTAGTACTTAGTTTTGAAAGATTGCTGACAGTGGAACCTAGAATTGCACAGCAGCATTGCAATCTGCCCCTGTTTGTTTGACATTATTTTTTTGTCTGCTCACATTGCATTTTACATGTCCTTGCCCTACTGATGCTGACTCTTGACCAACTGCTGACCGCAATGATAAGTCTTTTCAAGGCAAACATCTCGTTCTGTGAGGAGCTTTTGCGGACAAAAGTCAAACTGGTTTCTTGTATAACCACCTTTCAAAACCCACCGTGGGGTGCCAGGGGTTTCTATATAAATAGTATCCCAACTTCGTGGAAATTTAGTGCTTTAAATTACCACTAATTCTGTAATTTGATCTTTCTTGTTTCTTTCTACCAATCTACTATTTCCTTCGCTAGACCAGCCTCCGGTTTTCTTGAAAACTCTCCCAAAACCCTTCATTTGTGCATGGGGTATGATGGGTCAGCTTGGGGCTACTGAAGGCTTTCTGCCAAATGGTCACTAGGGCTTTCTAGGCTATCATTATTTAACAATATAAGCATTTTCTATACATGTGTTTTTTAAATAAATATTTTACAATGATGTTTATATTCTATTTTGTTTTTGTAGACGGGGTTCCCATAAATTAGAGTACAGCCTCAATGTCCCCTGCATGGGATGCCTTTATTGTAAAGTGGGCGGCTGCTGGTGGAGTACCTTCAGTGTTACCGTTAGAGTTGTTTCAGCAGATCTTTTATACGGATCAGGGGTGAGTCCTCTTTCAACCAAGTTGTGGTCCTGATTTGGCTCTGTGCAGTCCGCTGGACCCTATAAACAATGACTAACTAATTAAACTAATCCTTCAAAATCCATCCTGTCGTTGCAATAGTGTATCTGTATCTAAATCTCTGTGCAGTGTAACTCCAAGAATATCTCTTGGCTCTCCCTTGCCACAGTCAACTACAGGCACATTATCGTCAATTTCCCAAGCTTTTAAATCAATTCTACTGGATTTTTTTCACGATTAGCAAAAATAAAAAAAGGTACAAATATCCTGATATTTGACAACGTCAATGTTACTAAAAGCTCATCAATGTTTTAGTAAAAATGTCTGAAACCAAGGGTACAAAGCTGAGTAAATTTACAAATTTCCTGAGATTTTTAGGAACTATTATGTTACCCACCTTTTCTTATATAATAATATATATCATGGTTGCCCACAGAGCTGCATGCCAGACTCTGTCAAACGATGTTTTGAAGTCTACAAACACATAATATAGATATTGTTGGTGCTGTAGGTATTTTTCGCAGATTATTCTGAGGTTGAAAATCTGTTCAGTGGTACTTCGCCCTGCCATCAATCCTGCTTGTTTTTCAGCTATGATTGTTCAGCTTAGGGTTTCAACCTTTTGAGTATTATTTTCAGGAGGACCTTGCTGGGATGGCTGATGAGGCTGATGGTGCGGTAATGTTCACTCTCCTGAAGGTTACCCTTTTTGGGAAGATGATGACAAGCGACTGGGTCCATGATGTAGGTCACTCCCCACTCTGCCAGCTCTTGTTACAGATAATGGTGAGGGCGTCAATCATCGCTTCTCCTCCTGCTTGAAGCAATTCGGCGGGTATGTTGTCCACTCCCGTATGATCAAATAACCCAATGTTGTTGCGTACTATAGGTTAAATAAACAGCCATTTCACTGTATGATGACCTTATTTAAAATATTGTTGGAAGGCCTAAAATGACATTGACCTTCAAGATCAACGGAAAAATGAACATAAATGAAAGATCAATCTATCATTTCTAAATCCAACAAGTTTGGACTTTATATCTCTAATAGTTTAGGGCCAAGATCACTTCAAAGTTCCTATACTAACTGACTTTGGACAGTTCCAATGACCTTGACCTTGGAGTGAGGTTGACCAACTTTTCATAATATGTGTGTCTCATTGATATCTATCATGCTTCAAAGAATCATAGGTTCAATATTAATAACTTGGAAAACAAAGTGAACTTTTGTGAACAATTGTCATTTTTTTTTACTAAAAATTGTTAACCCTGTGACCTTGACCTTAAAATGAAGTCATTCATTCACTTATCATACTGATCACAAACACACACAAACACACACACACACACACACACACACACACATGCAAAGGCCGCGCGCGCTCTTTCGATCACAGACACACCTACGAACACACAAACACACGAAAATAAACCAAGTAGCGATCATTCCCTATATATCAAAATGATGAAAATGATGCGAGTATAGTTTGCACCTAGGCGCTAACCAGCATCATTGGTTCAGAAGCGTGAAGCAAAGCGGTTTACTAGTAAATAAACAATAGTTTAAGTTTTATAGTCTATCCTTTTCAAGTAAATAACCTTTTTAATTTTTCTTTATGTTTTTTTTCCACTGTTTTATTTCATTTATTTTTTTTGCTTTGATTGAATTTTGTATGCCGTTTTTGGTGGCAGTAGTTGAAAGAATAACATTTTAATTTTACCTTATACTAAGTGAGTGCATTGCTTTAGTTTTTTAAAAAAAAGGTCTTTTTGAAGTAATAAAAAATCTGTATGTTATTATTTTTAACGCAGTTGTCGTTTTAACGCGATGTTACGGATCATGTGTGTGGGTACGTAGGTGAGTGTGTTTGCCTCGATGAATGTTTGTGTATGATAGAGAGAGACACAAGTACAATTTATTCAATTATTTTATATTTGAGTATGTGTTTACATTGTTTGTGTATAAATTGAACTTAGGTCCAATTTACCCCTCGTTTAAATTCAATTTATCCGGTCGGGGTGTCTAAATTTGACTTTCACATCTTTTTTTTAAAACAGTCTCAGGCAAAAATCGTTGACAATATAGCTTTCGTCGTTAAAGGCCACATAGGTTTAATGTCTATCTTTTAAATGACGTTCACGTTTGTGGGTTTTGTATACTTTCTACACAAAAAACCGAAGAAGTTCCTTAAGGGGTTCAATATACCCACTCTTCCCTTATAATTGTATATATAGTTAAAGTAATACGAAACTTACGGTTGTAATACAATGCTTCGTTGACTGCGACGCGCGGCTCTGCGTCATCGCAGGCTTTTTTCGCTGACGTGTACAGTGCCCGAATGTCTCCGGCAATGTCGTCTGGTAACAAAGACATCTGCTCTCTCAGCTCCAGGTTTTTCAGCAACACTAATAGCGTATCTGAAAACAGATTTTAAAAAATAATAAAATGTACCCACATATTGTGGTAAATTTAACAAGGAATATTTTCCACATAATACTACTAATAATAATACTACTAATAATAATACTACTAATAATAATACTACTTCTACTAATAATGATGATGATGATGATGATGATGATGATGATGATGATGATGATGATGATGATGATGATGATGATGATGATGATGATGATGATAATAATAATAATAATAATAATAATAATAATAATAATAATAATAATAATAATAATAATAATAATAACATCAGCCTCATCAGCCATCCCAGCAAGGTCCTCCTGAAAATAATACTCGTTGTGGCCAAGTGGGCTAAGGCGGGACGAACTTGCCTTGTCCACAGGCCAGAAACCAATGGCGCCTGACAGGTGTGGGTTCGATCCAGCATCTGCGCCTTATGTTTCTCTGAATATTATTTACTTTCGACTCGGGCAACGTCTCGGGGGTTTTCTCCGGGTACTCCGGTTTGCTCCCCCAGCAAAATTTCAAAATCACAACTAATGTTAGATAGGTTGGGTTTGGGCGCCCACAGGCTGCGACTACGCTTTCCCCAGGTGAGGCGGCCCAGAATTTCCCTATGGAAAAAGGGACAATAAGGTAAATTTAAAAAAATAAATAAATAAATAAAAAAATAAATAAATAAATAATAATAATAATAATAATAATAATAATAATAATAATAATAATAATAATAATAATAATAATAATAATAATAATAATAATAATAATAACACAGGATGCTGTCACGTCCACGCGCTTTTTTTTCAATAAAACTCAAAAGTGTGGAGATCTGAAGAAATCGCTGTATTACAGAAGTCGGAATAGAAATTAATTTTTATTTTTGAAATTTTAGATTGACTGCATCTAATACCATTATTGAATGGAGGGAGGAAACCGGAGTACCCGGAGAAAACCCTCCGTATCCTGAAAATGTTCGTCCCACGCTAGGTTGGAATCCGCGACCTTCAGCATAGGAAACCAGCTCACTATCATCTGAGCTAGCAGGCCACCCCAATGGGGGAGTGTGTATTGGAGGAGAAGGAGGGGGGAGGGGTATAGCAGGGAGAGGGACGAGCGTGCAGTATGTATGAGTGTTGAGTGTGTTGTGATTGCGTGCGCGCGCATGTGTGTGTGCGTATGTGTGTGTGTGAGTATGTGGTGGTGCGCGTGCCTGTGAATCAGAGAGGGAGAGAGAGAGAGAGAGAGAGAGAGAGAGAGAGAGAGAGAGAGAGAGAGAGAGAGAGAGAGAGAGAGAGAATTTTAAAGTGAGCCTGTAATTTTTTTTTAGAACTTTTAAACTAGATATATGATCATACAATAAATTAATAATCCACATTATTGAGGTGAAAGCTTTCGAATAAGTCCTATCCTATCCCGTAACTCAAAGTCGTTGGGGCACCACAGATGATCGTTTAAACAGCGTACTCCATCTTTCTCTGTCCTCAGCAGTCTTCATGGCTTCAATCGATGTCAAGCCAGTCCATTGTCGAATGTTGTCTTCCCAACTGGTTTTCTTTGTCTCCCTCTTCTTCTGCCTCCTTGAACCGTGCCTTGCAGGATGGTCTTTGCAAGGCCTGATGCTCTGGTGACGGGTTCATACCATCGGAGTTTCCGTTTCTTCACCACTGTGTGCAAGTCATCGTGTTGTCCAATGGCTTGTGTGATGGTCTGTCGGACTTGGTCATTGGTGACGTGCTGGGTATAGGAAATAATAATAATAATAATAATAATAATAATAATAATAATAATAATAATAATAATAATAATAATAATAATAATAATAAATGTAGATTTATATAGCGCCGCATCACAGCCACAAGTGGCTGTGCTCTCCGCGCTTGACACATTCATACACCATTTATACTACACAACAACAGTAGGTATATACAGTCTGAATAAATTCACTAAAAATGTACAACATAATGTTAAAAAGATTCAATGAAAATATTACATTGAAACACATAAAAAGGCAACTAAAACTATTATTAACTTGTAAAAGGCAACCAACACTTATAACAATTATAAAAAGCGAACACCATTAAAAAGCGAACACCATTGCCCGTGCATGGAGCGCCACGACATGTGTGCAAACTAGACTGATGATGAGATCGATGTGTGTTATTGAGAAGGAGCTATAGAAGGTGTTTATGGAAAAAATATGTTTTGAGTTGTCGTTTAAACGCTTGTTGTGTTTGCGCATGGCGGATATTGTGTGGAAGGGAATTCCATTGAGTGGATGCACAGAAAGCAAAGGTGCGTTCTCCATAGGTTTTTGTTTTGACAAGTGGGATGATGAAGGTGCGTTGGTCTGATGCGGAACGGAGCTGTCTGCGTGGTACGTAGGGTATGAGCATGTCAGAAAAGTATGCAGGGGAAGTGCCGAAGAAAACGTTGAAGCAGAGTGTAGAAATTTTATATTCTATACGTGCAGATATGGGCAACTAGTGCAAGGAACGTAGTAGGGGAGTGACATGATCTCTTCTGCAAGCCTTGAGAACAAGGCGTGCAGCTGCATTTTGTACTTTTTGAAGTTTGTAGAGAAGCTCTTGGGAGCAGCCTGCAAGAAGAGAATTGCAGTAATCCAGTTTTGAAAGAACAAAAGAGCAAACTAAGATGATCGTGGTTTGTTGTGAAAGACAAGAGCGAATAGAACTGATTTTGCGAAGTTCAAAATATGCAGATTTACATGTGTTGGAGATGTGAGTGTCAAGAGATGTGTCAGATGTCATAATGAATCCTAGGTTACGAGCAGAAGTGCTGAAAGGAACGTCGGAATTGCCAATTTGTATTGAGTGTGGTTCACCATCTGAAAGAATTGTGCTCTTTTTCTTTATAAACAGTGCTTCAGTCTTGTCATCGTTCAAGCATAGTTTATTTTCTATCATCCATGACTTGATATAAGACGCACAGGTCTGAATGCCTTGGACAGTGGTTGTGACTTCAGAAGGAGGACAGGATTTTTGAAGCTGCGTGTCGTCAGCATATGATTGAGTAGAAATAGAATGAGATTGGATCAGAGACAACAAAGGTTTGGTGTACAAAATGAAAAGAATGGGGCCTAAAACAGATCCTTGGGGAACACCATAAGAAAGAGTTGCAGGTGCGGACAACTGGCCATCGACTAACACGGTCTGGGTCCGACCAATCAGGTATGACTCAAACCATGCCAGCGCTGACCCAGAGATGCCGTACAGGTTTTGGAGGCGTTGAAGAAGCGTGATATGATCGATCGTATCAAACGCTGCTGAGAGATCAAGGAGAGTGAGGAAGGACACGTCACCACCATCCAAGGCATACAGAATGTCATTCATAATCTTGAGCAGTGCGGTTTCAGTGCTGTGAGAAGGCCTATAGGCAGACTGAGTGTGTGGAATAAGATCGTGATGGGTCAGATAGGAAAGAAGTTGTTTCAAGGCAAGCTTTTCGAGTACTTTGGACAAAAAACTGAGATTTGAGACTGGCTTATAACTCTTGAGCGTGTTGGAATCTAATGAGGGTTTCTTCAAGAGTGGTTTGACTATGGCAGTTTTGAACAGGGAGGGGAAAACACCAGACGTTAAACTGTGGTTGAGAATGTGAGTGATAGAGGGCAGCAGCATGTCAAGGCATTCCACGAGCAATGGCGTAGGCATGGGGTCCAACGGACAGGTTGTTGGCTTGGACATGAGAACAGTCTTCTTCACTTCTTCTTCACAGACTGGCTGGAAAGCAACAAACGATTGTCCTAAAGACACTGGCTCATCACGCGCCACAGTGCTGGAAACTGTCATGCTGTCTAGCTCATCACGGATGTCCTTCACTTTCTTAATGAAAAAGTTACTGAAGACCTCTGGAAGCTGGTTGAGGGGAAAGATGGTGGGGAGGGGGGGACACAGTACAACGACCCATCAGCCGGCCACAAATGTCAAACAGCTTGCGGCTGGAAATGTCCAGAATTCTTCTGTAGCACCTCATCTCCATGTTTTGTATTCTTCGCTGTAGGTCTGCTGTGATGGTACATGTTTTGCAAGAGTATAGGAAGATGGAGATGACAAGGGAGCGCAGCAACCTTACCTTGGAGTGTGGATTGATGGTCCTATCTTTCCAAATGCGCTTTGCAGTTGTTTGTGCTATCCTGGAGAGGACTTCCTTGTGAGACCCAATGTCTGATACAATTGCTCCTAAATATTTGAAGCTGTGCACCGTGTTGAGGGATTGACCTTGGACTTTGATATTTGCTTTCATGCCATTGGTGTTTGTTGGTCTTCATTTTGGTCTTCTCTGCGCTTATTCCATTCCAAAGGCTTTGGAGGCGGTTTCAAGACTCTGTACCAGCTGTTCAAATTCTTCTTCCTCTCCAGCCAAACCATCAATATCATCCGCAAGACTCCTATGCTGGCTGTACATAAGCGTGTAAGCAGTTACAAAAGACATTCGGTTACTAGGTAACCTCTTTGCCTATTGCAAAGTGCTTTTTGATACAGTCTTGACGCGTCACTCAGTACCACGGGCACACAATGCACCTGCTTGGTTATATCACAACAACGTCTTGGAGCATGTTCGTCACGCACCGCTACATAATCTGTTGGGCCTCTATTCTAGGGGAGATTATCCATTTACTGTAATATGAAACGACCAGTCACATTTTTGCGTTAATTATACATTTTATAAGTCTGGCTCAAATTTTAATCTCGACCTCAGGAGCACTTTAAAACATTTGTGCTCAGCATACACCATACTAGACATTCCCATTAAAAACGAAGCTGAAGAAAATATTTACTGTGGTTTGCGCATTAGGTTTCGGTTATCTTTTCACTGGAGCCAGCAGCTGCCTACTACAGTGAACTCGACGTAAACCCCCCACCAATCCATTCACAGCCGTACTCACACACACACACACACACACACACACACACACACACACACACACACACACACACTACACATTGGAGAGAGAGAGAGGGAGAGAGAGAGAGAGAGAGACTGTATATATATCCTCATCGTAACTTAAAAGATACTCGGTTTAGAAATTCAGTACGATTTTGTTGTTGTTGTTGCTGCTGTTGTTGGGGGTGGGGTGGGAAAATGATGTTATTATTATATGTTTTTTTTAGAGAAGGGGTGGGGTGTTGTTGTTTTGTTTTCTTGTCTCCCCAGCCTCCAGTCCCCTAAAAACGAGTATAAAGATCATTACATTACATTACATTACATTACATTACATTACATTACATTACATGATTATTGCTTTAGGTCCAGCGGACTCTTCCGAGCATAAAGATCAAAAAACAAAGGTCAGCAAACTTTCATTGCACAATGGAGCGATTTGGTTCAAAGTGAATAAGTATATGCCGTACTTGTTATTCCGATATTCGACGTATCCCTTCCATCCGCCACCTTTTCAATGAAAACGCTACTTAGACTTTCCTCTGCGAATGCATTTGTTCTCTCGTGACTCGATTACTGCAATTCTCTTCTTTCTGGTTCCCCACACTATATAATCAACAAACTTCAAATAGTTCAGAATCGTGCTGCCCGCCTCATTTTCCGCTCTTCTAAGTTCGATCATATCACTCATCTCCTTCAATCCTTGCATTGGCTTCTTGTCCAACAAAGAATTAACTACAAGGTTGTATCCCTTTGCTAAAACATCACTGAATCTACTGTTCCCAGCTATCTTTCTGACCTACTACAACTCTATTCACCTTCTCGCCAGCTTCGCTCCTCCTCTGATAATCGAATCTTCAGAATAACTCGCATACGCACCAAAACATATGGTCAACGTGCATCCTGTTATCACACCCCTCTACCTGGAATCATCTCCCTCACTCCATCAGCCACTCTCAATCTTTGCAGGCTTTCAAAACGTAATCTAAAGACACGTTTGTTCCCTCAGTAACTCACCACCCTCTTCCTTCAGCTAATAATTATCCCTGCTTGTGTGTGTGCAAGAGAGAGAGAGAGAGAGAGAGAGAGAGAGAGAGAGAGAGAGAGAGAGAGTGAGAAAGAAAGAAAGAAAGAAAGAGAAAGAGAGTGAGAGAGAGAAGGAAATAGAGAGAGTATTTGGACAATTCCATCATCCATCACTGTGTCTCATTCCTTTATTGTTACATATTTTGTTCATTGTTTACGATTTCTTGCCCTCGCGTTGTTTTTTTTTTTGTTTTTTTTTTTCATCCTAATTGTATTTGTCAGTGATTTTCTCTCTATTGTCATTGCCATCCATGGTTGCTACTTTTTGTTATCTGCTTGAATCTTTATTATTATTATTATTATTATTATTATTATTATTATTATTATTATTAGTATTATTATTATTATTATTATTATTATTATTGAGCACATATAGCGCACATATTTCGCCGTACTTGGCGACTCAAGGGGCTGGCCGATACAGGATCTAACTCAAGCCGCCCGAGGCGCCCACTTGCAGCCTTTGGGCGCTTCGTAATAACGCTCCAGACAACTGAGCACAATACTGGGCAGCCAGGGATGGGGGAGAAAGACCTAGGTGCATGCTGGGTGTGTTCTTGACACCGGCACTCACCCGTCTAGGACATGAGCGTCAGGATTTGTAAAGTACGTTATGATGGAATGTATGTGACACAGACTAGACTCCCTTATTACTGTCATTGTTACAATGCTTTGACTCTGTGTGTGTTATTGTATAGTTAGTGTACACACTTAAGTTGTCAAGATTAGGCGTTTGGAAATGTTACTACTACTACTGCTACTACTACTACTACTACTACTACTACTACTAAGAAGAAGAAGAAGAAGAAGAAGAAGAAGAAGAAGAAGAAGAAGAAGAAGAAGAAGAAGAAGAAGAAGAAGAAGAAGAAGAAGAAGAAGAAGAAGAAGAAGAAGAAGAAGAAGAAGAAGAAGAAGAAGAAGAATTTGTTTTTTTTTTAAGTCTGAAAGATTATTGAAAATCGTCCATAGATGCTCTGACTCACTATTACGGAGTGTACGACATATCTTCTGAGACTCCGTTAAGACAAGGGATCGATACTTTAGCGTACAGATCCATTTAGGGTGGCCATTTGCTAGTAAGGCTTCCTTTATCGTTTTAAGAGTGGACAGTGGCGGTATAATCCTTTCTTAATGTGTTCCTCCGGCTGCACGTTTGTCCTCGTCTCTGGAACATAAAGTGGCAGCTCGGTGATTGCACAACTGAACGTTTGAGTTCAAGAGGGTGATTTCAGTTTCCATTTTTATTCAACCCACTGGCATCTGCTTATCTTCTTTTCCCCCGTGGGGGTGCCGAGGGTTTCAGTATAAATAGTATCCCCACTTTCTGGAAATTTAGTGCTTGAAGTTCCCACTGTCGCTGTCTTTCTCCTTTGTTCTTTCTCATTCCTACTCTGTTCTATCAATCTACTATACATGTACATGTACTATCTTCTTCTTCGCTAGACCACTCAACTACCATTTTTCTTGAAAACTCTTCCGGGACAAAACTCCTCATTTGTGTGTGAGGTCTGTTGGATCAGCTTAGGAATATTGGATGCTTTCTGCCAAGTGGTCACTGGGGCCTCCTATGATGTTATTATTTGGCAATGTAGGCATTTTATATGTATGTGTTTTGTTGATATTTTATAATGATGTTTGTATTCTATTTTGTTTCTGTAAACGGGGATTCGATAAATTAGAGTATAGCCTCAGCGTCCCCTGCGTAGGATGTCTTTATTGTACAGTGACCGGCTGGTGGAGTGCCTTCAGTTTTACCATTAGAGTTTTTTTCGGCAGATCTTTCATGCGGATCAGGGGTGAGTCCTCTTTCAGCGAAGTTGTGGTCTTGATTTTATGGTCCTGATTCGGCTCTTTGCAGTCCGCTGGACCCTGTAAGCAATGAATAACTATCAAACTAACTGCTTAACTTTTTTTTTCATCACAGATATAATCTGCATTTTCATCCATATCCCATTTGGAGGTCTTTATCGATACGTGAAACAGAGTGCTTTTAATCTGTCTGCCGTTTGCTCATTACAACTCCGGTAGACCGGGAAAGGCATGCCGTTGCAAATAAGCATAACATACTCTTTAAAAGTCGAGAAATATCTTGCTCAATTACCACAACCAATTAAACACGAAGACACATCACTAAGCAAACACCCACCATTATTATTATTATTATTATTATTATTATTATTATTATTATTATTATTATTATTATTATTATTATTATTATTATTATTATTATAGCGCTTTACCAGCTCAAGAGTTGCTCAGGGCGTTGGTTAATACGGATTCTAACTCAAGCCGCACCAGGCGCCAACATTCATAAGCACCGCCACCATGCATTATGACTTTTGCTACCATCTCCATTTGTAACAAAACATCATCGGCATCACCCGACGTCATCACTACCATATCATCATCATCATCATCAGCATCATCATCATCATCATCATCATCATCATCATCATCATCATCATCCTCGTCATCATCATCACCATGTTTGTTGTCATCTTCGTCGTCGTCGTCGTCGTTACCGTCGTTGTCCTCATCCAACATTGTCGCCAGAATTCTCTGGAGACGGAGTAATCAAGTCTACCTAGAAATCAAGAAGGGCTGATTGGGGCTGGGTTTGTCAGGCCGGGGTCCAGAGGGTGAAATTGCTGACGGTATGAACATCTGAGGTCGGGGACCTTTTCACTTCTGACAGGGAAACGTGTGCATGGGCACAATGGTAGTCAGACGATTAACAGTCCGAAGTATGAAGGGTGTGAAAGCTGCCAGTGCGATTTGCAGTGGCATTCCAACACAGAAGTGAGCCGTTTCGCCAATATGACCCACCGCCGTTGCTCAATTGGTAGAGCGTTCGCCTGGCACACCGATGCCCCAGGTTCGAATCCCGTGGTGGGCGATATAAACTGTGGCCATTTTCACTGTCCATTTTAGCAATATGATTGCTTTGGTGGTTCAGTGTTGATTCAGGTCCCTACCCCTCTTTCCCTGGGATAGTTATCCCCGTCTGCCATATGGCCAATGGTGGGTGTAGACGTTAAACCTCAATGTTCATTCATTCGCCAATATGAGTCGAAAAGAGTGTGGCCCGACATGCTATCACTATATACGTTCTAGCTCTGTTAACGTGGGTCTCAAGTCGTCTTTTCTTGAAACCTTTACAACTAGATAGTATCAAAATAGAAGAGTTCATTAATCTACATTACTGAGATGAAAGCTCTCAAATAAGCAGCCACAATCAGTAAGTTGATTCATTTGCTTCTGCAAATAGTCTCGCGGTGATGGTTTTAGAAGAACAAAACAGCGTATTGGTCAGCATCTTGAGCAGCTCTTGAACTGGAAAAGCGCTATATGAATGAATGAACATTGAGGTTTAACGTCTACACCCACCATTGGCAATATGGCAGACGGGGATAACCATCCCAGGGAAAGAGGGGCAGGGACCTGAATCAACACTGAACCACCAAAGCAATCATACTGCTAAAATGGACAGTGAAAATGGCCACATGTTATATCGCCCACCACGGGATTCGAACCTGGGTCATCGGTGTGCCAGGCGAACGCTCTACCAATAACGCTATATAAAAGTGATTAAATTTAAAAAAAAAAAAAAAGTATTTGACAGCCAAAGGGCTAATGATCGTAGGCACAGCTATGGGACGCTACTGGAGTTCATAATTGGTTTGAATAATGCGTGTTGCAGCATTGCATAGGTACGTGGGGGGAGTGTGAGCTCTGTCGGACAAACGTCGGACCATTAACAACGCCGCACTGTCGAGCGACACCATCTCGTAGGAATTTCAAGGACGTTTATGTCATTGTCCCCCCTCTCGGGAGATTTCTGTGCAAGATTAGAAAACGTCAGTCAACGTAACAAACCGCCCTCTGTGCTACCGACTGACCCAAAAGTAGACAGTAGAAGATCAGTCGTTGTTTTTAAGGGCAGTCTGCTAGCCTACTTTTTGTAGTCAGTTTCCAAATGACCGCGCCATAGGTAAGAGTTCTGAACTTTTCTCGTTCTCTAGTGCCTCTGAAAAGACTGAAAAATCAATCAAGCGACAACCTCCAACTCTCCTTTTTTTTAACCCTCCTCTTCTCTCTCTCTCTCTCTCTCTCTCTCTCTCTCTCTCTCTCTCTCTCTCTCTCTCTCTCTCTCTCTTTTATTCATCGCCCTCTGTCCTTCCCCTTTAAAAAATCAATTTCGACCAGCCACAAATTTAGAATAAAAATTGGGGCGATTATTAGCAAGATCACAGAAAAAGCCGCTATACGAGATTTCCTTGCTAAGCCTCTTAGGAAATGAGTTTAATTTTGCCTTTCAATTCGACACGCACTAATATCCCGACTGTGTTGTTTTTTATTGGCTACAGTCGCGCATGAGCAGTTAACCTCACCCCTCCCCCACCCTCATCCTCCCCTTCATCACTCACTCTACTTTCTTTCGTTCTCCGCTTAATGAAAGGTGGTCAATAACAAGATCTAATAAACGTTCCTGATCGCACTTATATCTGGTTTGCACCCCGTCCAAGGTAACCATAAGCCTATTTCGACCTCTGAAAATCAGAATGACTGATTTCCACCTTTGGCAGAGAGACATGTTTTTAGGTTGAACCGATTTGGTTAATAGACAAACTACCAAACTTATTATGTGTAGTGCACAGGCGCTCGTATCTGGAGACGCGAGCGCCTATGCTTGTGACGGGGTTATTATATAAACAAATGGAGACGCGTCACAGGCATTTGCGCTCGCGTGTCTAGATGCAAGCGCCTGTGGTGTAGTAATAACAATCGCTGCGCAACTTTTGCGAACACTCAAAAACACTCCAATCAACTATCTCGTGCTCGACCCTTCTCCAACCGCTTTTAAATAATATCTTAAATCTGTAAAGGACACAACATCAAGGTCATTGAATTGACGACAATGATTTTTCCATTTAATAATAGTTTTTAATGTACTGCACCGTATTCTCCGCAATGTTTTATCTCCCACTCAGAATAATGGAATAAATAATGTTAATGGAATGGAATTTTAAAAAACCAAAAACAACATTAGGAGTGTTATTTTTGGGATTTATTCCGAAGAACAACTGGTCAGTCTGGACTTTGTTTAACTTTTCTCTCATCCTGTTTAAGTACGGAGATTTGTTTTTAGCTCCTCCCTGTTTTCTATCCACTTGCTTCCACAATGTTAAAATTATATTATATATTCGGTATTCATCTCTTTCTATCGACCGGAACATAAAGTGATCACAGAAAAACAGGAAGCTATATCTGAATGTTGACAACAATACGTGAATGCATTACATACATACAAATTTTCAGTCAGGTTACACAAAGCAAACAAATAAAAATAGATAAATAAATAAATAAATAAAATTTTAAAAAGTGTTACGCAACGTGTGTTACTCAGAATCCTTGTTCGCGTGTTAATAACTAAAAAGTGTTCGTCAACGGGTATAACTCAGAATCCTTATTCGCGTGTTAACAACTAAAAGGTGTTCGGCAACGTGTGTTACTCAGAATCCTTGTTCGCGTGCTAATAACTGAAAAGTGTTCGGCAACGTGTGTTACTCAGAATCCCTATTTGCGTGTTAATAACTAAAAAGTGTTCGGCAACGTGTGTTACTCAGAATCCCTATTTGCGTGTTAACAACTAAAAAGTGTTCGGCAACGTGTGTTACTCAGAATCCCTGTTCGCGTGTTAATAACTAAAAAAGTGTTCGGCAACGTGTGTTACTCAGAATCCCTGTTCGCGTGTTAGCAACTAAAATGTGTTCGGCAACGTGTGTTACTCAGACTCCTTGTTCGCGTGTTAACAACATCCCTTAATTACAGTTGCACGCGTCCGCATCCCTTTCATTCCTCTTTAAAAATAGTTAAAGTTTACAGTTAGAGGGTGTCACCTTATCTGTACAAGTGTATCAGGAAGACGCTGCCTTCCTTTATGTTATCCAGAACACTTCCCGTACCAAATCTCCCTGTATTTATTTATTGATTCATTTATTATTAGTATTTAGATCTAAATAGACTGACCCATGACTGCAATGGTCTTCGTGAAATCATTAAATCATATTCGTTCACATACAGCAATTCTCATCTCCAGTTTACCAGGAGAGGATAAATAGATATTCAGTGTTTATAGGGTCCAGCGGACTGCCAACAGCCGAATCAGGACCACTTACAAGGAGAGGGCTAATGTACACGGGGAAAGGAATGTGGAAGCATCATCAGCGTGGATAATCTTTTTTTTTAAAAATTAATTCCTCATACCCCTAACTCCTTCTCCATACGCACTCTGTAAAAAAAATTGCGTAATGCTATTTGTCAACCTCGACAAAGACAACAGAGAACGCCATTGTTACATGCATCATTGCAGCGTGTGCGTTTTGGACTGCATCTCCATGCACACAACACACACACACACACACACACACACACACACACACACAGTTAAAAGCAATTAATTTTGGGAAGGCCCACTCATCAGCATTCAGCATAATGATGCGGGTAGTTTTCTCGAAAGTTCAGATTTAAGGCACTTCTATCACACTCAACCGGCAGAGTCTTTGTCGCACTGAACCTTTGAGCATGCTCTAAAGTTTCGCATTGACGTGTCTTCATCAGCGTCTACTAATGTTATGTCACAACATTATTTTAAATTTAGGCTTCTTAAATTAAAAAAATACATTCATACGAGTTTTTTCAGTCAGTTTACACAATGCAAAATGTAACTCGCCAAGATCTTACCCAAAATCTGTGTTCGTGTGTTAAAACAGCCTTAACAGCTAGATACACGCAACTGCATCTCCATCACTGCTCTTCTTAAAATAATAAGGAAAGCTTCTGGAATGTAAAGGTATCTGTATAAGTATTTCAGAACGACGCTGTCTTCTTTTAATTTATCCAGAACACGGACGTTCCAAGGCTCTCACAGTTTTGTCGTGCACTTAGTTAGTTAGTTGTTACAAGTATACAGCTCTATATAGATTTAGCCACAACCGCAATGGTTTTCGTTAAATCATTATATTGCTGTGTTTTGCTTCCAGCGATTCCATGCACATCTGGTTTACAAGGGGCAGGCTGATTTACACGGGGGAAATGGAGCGGGGAAGGAAGTTAGTCTATATTTTATTAACTTTCCTTTTACTTTAATTAACTATCCTTTCCCAGCTATCTCTACCTTTAAATAGCACATAAGTTTTTTTAGTCATTTTATATAGGGTCTAGCGGACTGCAAAGAGACGAATCAGGACCACAACTTGGTTGAATGAGGACTCACCCCTGATCCGAATTAAAGATCTTCTGAAACAACCCTAATGGTAACACTGAAGGCACTCCACCAGCCGGTCACTTTACAATAAAGGCATCCCATGCAGGGGACGCTGAGGCTTTAATTTATCGAACCCGCGTTTACAAAAACAAAATAGAATATAAACATTATATAAAATATTAACAAACACACATACTTAGAAAATGCCTACATTGCTAAATAATTATAGAAATACCATAGTTACCGTTTCGCAGAAAACGTCCAATAGCCCCGAGCTGACCCAACAGACCCCATACACAAATGAGAAGTGTTGGCAATTTTAGTATAGTATCAGTGATGGAGATCACGCACAATCGTACGTGTTTCACGTACTGAGTTGGGAAATCACGTAACGAAAATGTAATGAAAGGGTATAAACACGCACAAAGTCAGTGCCAAAGGGGTATGAAAACGTAAAGCTAAGTTGCTGGGAGGTATCATCAGGTACAACTATTTCGGTCGTGCGTACAGCTTTCGCTCGATTTGGATCGTGTGCCTGTGCGTCCTGCGCGACCGGCTACCACCCTCTCTTCCCCTCCTATTCATTCTGTCGCTTCCGAGAAACAGCCAATCATATGCACGATAATATTCACTATTTTTTTTCTCGACGCTTTTGATTGGCTTTATAAGACTGACAACAACCCAACATTAAACATGGCCAACAAGCAGCGATCTGAGGGGAAGCTGAAGAAAAGAAAAAATAAAGCAGACAAAACTAATTGCTCAAAAAAAAAAAAAAAAAAAACAAGATGAAGGAAAAGAAAAACAAACTTTTTTGTCAGCCTTTGGCTTTGAGTGCTCGGTAAGAGAAGAAACAGGTGAGCCGCAACCGGGCCCGGCTGAAGAAACTCAAACTGATGAAAAGACTTTTCACGCAAAGTGTTTATTACGTATGTTGGTGTACCCCATAAAAAACTGAAAGGGGGTATAAAAAACCCCTTATGTTTGCAATGAGGGTATGAAAACCCCCACATGTTTTGGTTGAGGGTATAAATACCCCTAGCTTAAAAACTTTCTCCATCACTGAGTATAGAACTTAAAAATGAAAACCTATTTATTCTAATACAATTTTGAAATATCCTACCAATTTCTTGCTGCCTCCATCTAACAGAACCACAGAGTTTTGCGTAGTTATGTACTTTTAACGCGGTTCTGTTGTAACACATCTGGACGATTGAAACGTAGCTCTGGGTGCACAATGTGCATGTCCATGGACGTGGATGGTCGCGCTTTACAAGCCAGCAACTGGAACATGACATCAAATATCCAACCAGGTTTAACTCTTCACAACTAACCTAAAAAAATATTTGCAATGTTTAATCGCGTAACGAAGGGTTCAACTGAAACTCAAATAACGGTTGAAACCTTACAAACACCTTTCTTGCTTCAAGCATCCTCCAATTACCCTCTCCGCTCCCCCCCTCCCTCCCAAAGACCAATCTGCAATGACTATATGGTAGTAAAAAACGATGTGGTTAAACTGAAACGCAGCTTTTGAGACAACTATCTGTCTTATGTTCTTTCATCAATAGTTACACAGATTTTATTATATGAGGACAGCCGCGACAACACCACCCTAGGTGGTTAACCGCCTCCCGTTAACCTACTGAACCATCCCATAGGGTTATGTTACACTAGGCAGCCAATAAAATTGATTTAGACGGCTAAAACATGACAACATCCGACTAGTTTTAAACTGCATCGGACTAACATATGAACCGTCCGCTTATCGTGCAGTGGGGTTGAAACCAAACAATGCTGTCAGCCCTGGCAACATCCGACTGCAACATGTATCCAATCCTCTTTCAAACTCACTTTTTTGTCAGGTTAAATGATTTTTTTAAAACTGGTCTCTAACCTAGAGCCAATGTCCGATCAGTGCACCAACTGTCTAGTGATTACTGCAAATCTCTAACTTCCAATAAGACGATGACAATGCAAGATGCAAATCCAGAGCTAGAGCTACACAAGATTGTTTACTATGTAGCAGCAAACTGAAGAATGGGCAAGGTTTAGTGCACTGATTGTCTAGCGATTACAACTAATCTCTAGCTTAATCCCAGAGGCGGATAAGGCAAGATTCTTGAGAAGAATTGCAAGATCCTAGCGAAAAGCTGCAGTATACTGGCGTAAGCTGCAAGATACTGGGGAAAAGCTGAAAAAAACTGGCGAAAAGCTGCAAGACAATGGCAAAAAGCTGCATAATACTGGCTAAAATCTGCAAGATACTAGCGAGGTACTACAAGACTGCTTCCATTTGTAGTAGGGATGAGCAAGATCAGTGCACCAGTTGTCCAATGATTACTATTAATCTCTCTTTAACTTTAAGCCAGAAGCGGGTGATCGATCATGGCTGACCGTCCCTAACCTGATCTCCAAATTCTTCGGAGCAGACCAGTGTTCACTCCATCCAGGAAAATCTTCACATTAAGATTTAACGCAGTCATTCAGAGCTTCGTTTGCAATTCATCAAGCATTAATAACATGAGGAAAAAAATCTAGTATGGCTAATTTATTAGAAATTTCTTTCTCTCTATCGCTCTCTTTCGTTCTTCTTTCCTTTCTTTCTTTCTTTCTTGTCTTCTTTATTTTCATTTTTATTGTATTCATTTTCTTTTCTTTCTATCTTTTTACCCTTTCTTTCTTTCTTTCTTTCTTTCTTTGTATGTGCTTTTTAATAATTATCTTACTTACTTAACTTACATTCTTTTTTTTTAAATATTATTTATTACTGAATTAGTGTATTTCTTTATAATCTTTCAGTCTTTCCTTTTTATCTTTCTGTATTTCATATCCATTATTTGCAGCCCATCTTTCTTATTTTCCTTCTCTCTCTCTCTCTCTCTCTCTCTCTCTCTCTCTCTCTCTCTCTTTCTCTCTCCCCCCTCATCTCTCTCTTATTCATTATTGTTTTAATATATTTCTTTATTATTTTTCAATCTTTGCTCTTTATTTTTCCTTATCCTATCCTATCCTATCCCGTAACTCGGAGGTCGTTGGGCACCACAGATGATCGTTTAACCAGCGTACTCCATCTTTCTCTTTCCTCAGCAATCCCCGCCCAGTGTCAAACCAGTCCATTCTCGAACGTTGTCCCCCTACCTTTCCCTCGGTCTACCTCCTCCCCTACCTCCCTGCACCCTGCCCTTCAGGGTGGTTTTTCTCAGGCCTGATGATCTGATAACGTGGCCATACCATCGGAGTTTCCGTTTCTTCACCACTGTGAGCAGGTCATCGTGTTGTCCAATGACTTGTGTGATGGTCTGTCGGACCTCATCGTTGGTGATGTGCTGGGTATAGGAAATGCCCAGAAGTCCCCTGTAGCACCCCATCTCCCTGCTTTGTATTCTTCGTTGTAAATCTGCTGTGAGGGTCCATGTCTCGCAAGCGTATAGGAAGATGGAGCCGACAAGGGAGCGTAGCAGTCTTACCTTGGAATGTAGACTGATGGTCCTGTCTTTCCAAATGGGCTTCAATCCTGCCAGGGCAGCAGTTGCCCATGCGATCCCGGAGAGGATTTCCCGTCGGGACCCACCGTCCAACACAATGGCTCACAAACGCCCGATGCCTTTGGTCATCACTCTGGTCCTCTCTGCACCCACCTCCACTTTATAGACCCCGGAGGTGGTGCCAAGCCTCCCCACCAGCTGCCCAAGCTCCCGTTCCTCTCCAGCCAATCCATCAACGTCATCCGCAAAACGAAGGTTGGAGATCGCTTCAGCCCCCACGCTGACTGCGCCCTCGTGATCTGCAAGGTCATCCGACACGATGCGCCCCAGGAAAATGCAGAAGAGTGCCGGAGAGAGCAGGCATCCTTGACGCACACCGACTGCCGTTCTGAACCAGCCTCGGATGACGCTGCCGTGGAGGACCGCACCGGTAGCGCTGCCACACAGGCCTCCGATGACTTCAATAATTTTAGGGCTGATGTTGTACACTCCCAAGGTTGTCCACAAAGCTGCATGCCAGACTCGGTCAAACGCCCTCCCGAAGTCCACGAACACATGACACATGTGCTGCTGGTGCCGTAGGCCTTTCTCGCAGACTACTCCGAGGCTGAACATCCGCTCAGTGGCACTTCGCCCTGTCCCGAATCCCGCTGGTTTCTCAGCCACGATCTGCCCAATCCTGGGTCTCAACCCGCCAAGCAGTACCTTCAGGAGGGCCTCGCCGGGATGGCTGACGAGGCTGATGGTGCGCCAATTTTAACAATCCCGAAGGTTACCTCTCTTAGGAAGAGTGATGACAAGCAATTGAGAAAAGTGATGAGAAGTGACTCTCTCTCTTTCTCTCTCTTTCTCTCTCTCTCTCTCTCTCTTTCTCTCTCTCTCTCTCTCTCTCTCTCTTATTCATTACTGTTTTAATGTATTTCTTTATTAGTTTTCAATCTTTCCTCTTTATCTTTCCTTATCATGTATCCTTTAGTTGCAGTCCGTCTTTCTTTCTTTCTTTCTTTCTTTCTTTCTTTCTTTCTTTCTCTCTCTTATTCATTAATGTATTAATAGTTAGTAGGCATCCCTGACGCACACCGATTGTTGTTTTTAACCAGTTTCCGATAGCGCTGTTGTGGAGGACTGCACTGGTAGCCTTGTCATACAGGCTTTTGATGACTTCAATAATTTTAGGGCTGAAGTTGTACACTCCCATGGTTGCCCACAGAGTTGCATGCCAGACTCGGTCAAACACCTTTTTGAAGTCCACGAAGCATATAGATGTTGGTGCTGTAGGTATTTCTTGCAGATTATTCTGAGGTTGAAAATCTGTCCAGTGGTACTTCGCCCTGCCCTGAACCCTTCTTGTTCTTCGGTTATGATTTGTTCAGCTTGGGGTTTTAACCTGTTGAGTATTATTTCAGGAGGACCTTGCTGGGATGGCTGAAGAGGCTGATAGTGCGGTAATTTTTACATTCCTGAAGGTTACTTTTTGGGGGAAGAGTGATGACAAGCGATTGGGTCCATGGTGTTCTTCAACATCTTCCTAGAGCATATCATGTCAGATGCCATTCTGCCGTGAACTGACAAAACCGAGCAAGTCCACAAAACCTACTTTCGAGAAAATCGACGTTTTGTGTTGCGCTATATTACGCGATCGTTTCTGGAAGTTTAAGGGCATATTATAATGCAATTCCTCGATTTAAGAGTGCATACCTTGAATGTTAAAGAAATGTTTGATAGATTTGATGTTTTAAGACTATTTGTGGACTTGCTTTGTTTTGTCAGATTATTCTTGAGATAGATCTTTGTTGAGAACATGACAAAACCAAGCAAGTCACCCGCTTGGTTTTGTCAGTTTATTATTGAATTAAATCCTTGTTAAAAAAATTCACAAAACCAAGTAAGTCAAATCCGCTTGGTTTTGTCAGTTTATTATTAAGTAAATCCTTGTTTTCAAAATTCACCAAACCAAGTAAGTCCCATAGGCCGTTTCGTTTCTTTGTTAAAAAGTCTGACGAGATGAGTCACATAAGTTGGGTTTTGTAAGATGTGGGTGCGGCAGTTACAGTGAGTGTATATGTGTGCCTGTTTATTGTTTTTAGCCATTCTTCACTTAATATTCCTGGGCTGGTATGCAGGAGTCATGGGTTTTTTTGCTCTCCCTTCAAAATAATATTAGATGCAGCCAATTTAATTTTAAAAATACAAAACTATTTTCCTTTCAGTTTCCTACTGTAGCGATCTTCCTGCCTTTACACCACGTGTATGTCTTGTATTTTGTTGCCCTTGTTGTGTGTCTGTAATATATTTGTTGCTGTTTGTTTGTGGGTTCGGGCACTGAATAGAATAGACCCAACGTTTCCCGGCGTATCGTAAGAGGCGACTAACAGGGGTAATGTTAACACGGCATCACTGGGCGAAAGTCTTCTACACAGAAGTCACCGGCCAGGGCGAGGAACCTCACGTTGCTACAGGTTCAACGACCACGTGCTCGGGGCCAAGGCGAGCCACACTGTATTCGTGGATTTCGGCTGTGCCCAACAGCCTGGAGAGGATTGGGCACCGCCATGTCCTTTTTTGCCCAAGACACACTACATGCATGATGACACAATCCACTAATTCCATACCGGATAGGTCGTCGCCCGGCTCAAGGACCGCGCCTTCCGTTGGCCACCAGGACGGAGGTGTTAAGTATGCTACTGATGGACAATTTAGCAAGATCCGCACGAGAAACAACATCGTCATAGGAACCTGGAATGTCAGGACCCTAACTGCGGAAGGAAAATTAGAAGAACTGGCCCACGAGTTGGACCGCTATCGATGGAACGTTCTAGGCATTAGCGAACTGCGCTGGAAAGGCCTAGGTGAAACAACGACAGACAAAGGCCACAAGCTCTATTTCAGCGGTAGAGATGACAGGCACGAACACGGCGTTGGATTCTTGGTCCACAAGAACATTCTAGCCACTGTCATGGGTTTCCGCCCAGTAGACTCATTACCATCCGCCTGAGAGCAGCCCCTTTCAACATCACCATCATCCAGACCTATGCCCCAACATCAGACTATGAGGACAGCGAAGTGGAGGATTTTTATGAAAATCTACAGGCGGTCCTTGACCAAGTGCCGAAGAAGGACATAGTCATAGTGCAAGGCGACTGGAATGCCAAGGTTGGCCAAGATGCGCACCACAACTGGGGAGACACGTGTGGACCCCACTGCAACAACGAGACAAATGACAGGGGTCTGAGATTCTTGGAGTTTGCCAGATACAACAATCTGGTACTGGCAAACACGCTTGGTCTCCACAAAAACTCCAGACGATGGACATGGCACAGTCCCAGGGGGGAGCATCACAACCAAATAGACTACATCATGGTCAAGAAACGCTTCAGATCAAGAATCAACATTGGCAGGACACGCACTTTTCCAGGAGCAGACATCGGAAGTGACCACGATCTCTTGATGATGTCTTTCCGGCTCCACTTGAAGAGAGTAAATACTGCACTAGACTGAAGTTCGACCTGGACAAACTGCAAGACCCGGAGGTGGCAGAACTATTTCAAGCCACAATTGAAGGGAAATTTGCACCACTGCTCATTTTGGGGGCTGGTGAAGTAGATGTCAACACCATGACCACCACCTTCAACTCAGCTGTGACAGATGCCGCCACTGAGATCCTTGGCAAGCACCGACCAAAGAAGAAGCCGTGGGTCACACCTGAACTTTTGGATCTGTGTGATAAACGAAGAGAGATTTAAAAAAAGAAAGAAAAAGAACACCTCACAGGGAGCTGATGTCTACCGAAAAATCAACAATGACATCCGAAAAGGCATGCGCACAGCAAAGGAGAACTGGATAGAAGATCAATACCAGGAAATAGAGAACAGTCTGAACAAGAACAACAGCAAGAAGGCCTACCAGACTGTAAAGCGGCTGACAAGTTTCAAACAGCCCAAAGTCTCCACGATCCAAAGCAAGTCTGGCATATGCCTTACAGAAGAACAAGAAGTCTTGGACAGATGGACAGAGTACTGCTCTGACCTTTACAACCATACACCAAATGGAGACCCATCAGTTCTAGCATGTCCCGAGAACAGAGAAGAAGAAATCATCCCTATTCTCCGGGAAGAAGTTGAGGCAGCAGTGCAATCGCTAAAGAAAGGGAAGTCAGCGGGAGTGGACAACATACCCGCGGAACTGCTACAAGCAGGAGGAGAAGCGATGATTGATGCCCTCACCATTATCTGTAACAAGATCTGGCAGAGTGGAGAGTGGCCTATACCATGGGCCCAGTCACTTGTCATCACTCTTCCCAAAAAAGGTAACCTTCAGGAGTGTGAAAATTACCGCACCGTCAGCCTCATCATCCATCCCAGCAAGGTCCTCCTGAAAATATTACTCAACAGGTTGAAACCCCAAGCTGAACAAATCATAGCTGAAGAACAAGCAGGATTCAGGGCAGGGCGAAGTACCACTGAACAGATTCTCAACCTCAGAATAATCTGTGAGAAATACCTACAGCACCAACAACATCTATATCATGTGTTCATAGACTTCAAGAAAACGTTTGACCGAGTCTGGCATGCAGCTCTATGGGCAACAATGAAAGTCTACAACATCAGACCTAAAATTATTGAACTAGTCATCAAAAACCTGTATGACAAGGCTACCAGTGCAGTCCTCCACAACAGCGCCATCGGGAACTGGTTCAGAACAACAATCGGTGTGCGTCAAGGATGCCTACTCTCTCCAACACCCTTCAACATCTTCCTAGAGCGCATCATGTCAGATGCTCTTGCAGATCACGAAGGCACAGTCAGCATAGGAAGTAGAGCAATCTCCAATCTTCGTTTTGCGGATGACATTGATGGATTGGCTGGAGAGGAACAAGAACTTGAACAGCTGGTACAGAGGCTTGACACCACCTCCAAAGCTTGTGGAATTGAAATAAGTGCAGAGAAGACCGAAATGATGATCAACAACACCAATGGCATCAACACGGACATCAAAGTCCAAGGCCAATCCCTCAACACAGTGCATAGCTTCAAATATTTAGGAGCCATTGTATCAGACAATGGGTCCCGACAGGAAGTCCTCTCCAGGATCGCACAACTGCTGCCCTGACAAGGTTGAAGCCATTTGGAAAGACAGGATCATCATTCTACATTCCAAAGTAAGACTGCTGCGCTCCCTTGTCATCTCCATCTTCCTATATGCTTGCGAAGCATGGACCCTCACAGCAGATCTACAACGAAGAATACAAAGCATGGAGATGAGGTGCTGCAGAAGACTTCTGGGCATTTCCTATACCCAACACATCACCAACGACGAAGTCCGACAGACCATCACACAAGCCATTTGACAACACGATGACCTGCTCACAGTGGTGAAGAAACGGAAACTCCGATGGTATGGCCACGTCACCAGATCATCAGGCCTTGCAAAGACTATTCTGCAAGGCACAGTGCAAGGAGGTAGAAGAAGAGGGAGACCGAAAAAGAGGTGGGAGGGCAACATTCGAGAATGGACTGGTTAGACACTGAGCGAAGCCGCTCAGGGCCGCTGAGGACAGAGAGAGATGGAGTATGCTGGTTAAACGATCATCTGTGGTGCCCCTACGACCTCAGGGTTACGGGACAGGATAGGATAGGATAGGATAGGATAGGATAGTTTGTTTATTTCCACACCTCGTGGAAGTTGCCGCGAAGGCGGAAGATCTACAGGATCCGTCATGGTGGGCAGGAAAGTACATGAAGAAAACTCTTTTTCAAAAAGCCGAACACGTCCTTTGCTGACCGAAATTTCGTCATCAGTTTCACAGGAAAATAATATTGCACAGCAGCAATAACATGGATTTTCACTGGTCCACTTCATCTTAAGGCGCTTTCTCATTGGTCGGGAGGACTTACTTTTCTTTGTCAGGTTATTGTAGAAAATGACGTCATCATGCCAACTCGAGCAACAGCCAGAGGATCGCCGAAACAAAATCGCAGGGGACTTGCTTGGTTTTATCAGTTTATTCCCCCACTTAAAATTTTTTTAACAAGGACTTACTCTATGATATCTCCAAATCTAAACATAGTTCGGATTTGATTTTTACAGGTAAGATGCGTCATTCTCTTGCAAGTTTGATGGCGCAAAAAACTCATTTTCGACCTTAGGTGGACTTACTCGGTTTTGTCAAATCACGGCAGCATTGCAGATCACGAAGGCACAGTCAGCACAGGGGGAAGAGCAATCCCCAACCTTCGTTTTGCGGATGACATTGATGGATTGGCTGGAGAGGAACAAGAACTGGAACAGCTGGTACAGAGGTGTGACACCCATAGCATACGGAATGGAAATAAGTGCAGAGAAGACCAAAATGATGACCAACAACACTAATGGCATCAATATGGACATCAAAGTCCAAGGCCAATCCCTCAACACAGTGCATAGCTTCAAATATTTAGGAGCCATTGTATCAGACAATGGTTCCCGACAGGAAGTCCTCTCCAGGATCGCACAAACAACTGCTGCCCTGGCGAGGTTGAAGCCAATGTGGAAACAGAATCATCAGCCTACATTCCAAGGTAAGACTGCTGCGCTCCCTTGTCATCTCCATCTTCCTATACGCTTGCTAAACATGGACCCTCACAGCAGATCTACAACGAAGAATACAAAGCATGGAGATGAGGTGCTACAGAAGACTTCTTAGCATTTCCTATACCCAGCACATCACCAACGACGAAGTCCAACAGACCATCACAAAAGCCATTGGATAACACGATGACCTGCTCACAGTGGTAAAAAAAAGGGAAACTCCAATGGTATGGCCACGTCACCAGATCATCAGGTCTTGCAAAGACCATCCTGCAAGACACGGTGCAAGGAGGTAGAAGAAGATGGAGATTGAAAAAAGGTGGGAGGACAACGTTCGAGAATGGACTGGTTTGACACTGAGCCAAACCATCAGGGTTGCTGAAGACAGGGAAAGATTGAGTATGCTTGTTAAACGATCATCTGTGGTGCCCCTACAATCTCCGAGTTACGGGATAGTATAGGATATAGGCATAGTATATGATATTATTGTATTTCTGTATTACCTTTCAGTCTTTCCTCTCTATCTTTCTTTATTTTGTATCCGTTATTTGCAATCTGTCTGTCTTCTTCTTCTTCTTCTTCTTCTTCTTCTTCTTCTTCTTCTTCTTCTTCTTCTTCTTCTTCTTCTTCTTCTTCTTCTTCTTCTTCTTCTCCTACTCCACCTTCTTCTTGTCCTTCTTCTACTTCTTCTTCTTATCCTTCTTCCTCTCTTCTTCTTCTTCTTCTTCTTCTTCTTCTTCTTCTTCTTCTTCTTCTTCTTCTTCTTCTTCTTCTTCTTCTTCTTCTTCTTCTTCTTCTTCTTCATCTTCTGCAACGTTTTTGAAGCGTTCTTGTACTTTATCTAAAAACTACTTTTCAACACTCTCTCTCTTTCACTTTCTCTCTTCTCTCTCCCTCTCACTCTCTCTCTCTCTCTCTCTCTCTCACGCACTTCTTGCATTCGTTATGAAAGAGAATTATGTCATTTTTTTATATTTTCATGTATGCACACGCATGAAAGCAAGATTTTATTTGCTTTGCCCGTAGAAAGTAATTACACCATTACCAAGAGTCATAACTTCTCACAAAAGGAGGGCTTAAATGTCGCTCACTTCTTATCTGATCAATGTAACTACAAGCAAACAAAGAATTTTACCTATGTCATAAAGCTTTTTTAATGGCTAATTGACATATATATATATATATATATATATATATATATATATATATATATATATAGAGAGAGAGAGAGAGAGAGAGAGAGAGAGAGAGAGAGAGAGAGAGAGAGAGAGAGAGAGAGAGAGATAGATAGATAGATAGATAGATAGATAGATAGATAGATAGATAGATAGATAGATAGATAGATAGATAGATAGATAGATAGATAGATAGATAGATAGATAGATAGATAGATAGATAGATAGAGAGAGATAGAGAGAGAGAGAGAGATAGATAGATAGATAGATAGATAGATAGATAGATAGATAGATAGATAGATAGATAGATAGATAGATAGATAGATAGATAGATAGATAGATAGATAGATAGATAGATAGATAGATAGATAGATAGATAGATAGATAGATAGATAGATAGATAGATAGATAGATAGATAGATAGATAGATAGATAGAGAGAGAGAGAGAGAGAGAGAGATAGATAGATAGATAGATAGATAGATAGATAGATAGATAGATAGATAGATAGATAGATAGATAGATAGATAGATAGATAGATAGATAGATAGATAGATAGATAGATAGATAGATAGATAGATAGATAGATAGATAGATAGATAGATAGATAGATAGATAGATAGATAGATAGATAGATAGATAGATAGATAGAGATATATAGATTAGTCAATTAGCAATTAAAAAACAATTAAAGTATTATATACAACAAAGCAAATTGCTGAGCACACCCTCCTCTACATGCTCGGTGTACCATTTAAACAACTTAGTTATAACATAAACGTAATCCTTCCTCAATATTGTTACCCCAGGTTTGCAAGTGTCATTCACGTCCTACAGGGACGTAATTACCGCGACTAACCTGTAAAGTATCCAGTGTTCTGTGCCCGTCAGTCAGGTTATTTGTTACTAATCCAAAAACATGTCAGAGAAAATAATAAAAGAGTTGCTAGATGGTAAAATAAATAAAGAAAGAAAGCAAGAAACACATACATAAAGAAGAAGACATGTCTCAGAGCGCTAACTGGGACGGGCAATGTTGTCAACACGATTCCAGAACAATGTTGGCATATCGCTGGCAACATCCAAATGTCACAAACTACGCAGAATTATTATTATGATCGTTGCGAGGCACTGATACGTCATATATATATGAGAGGACAGACAATACTAGTCTTTTAAATGTCAAAAATGAGAAGAACCCAAAAAATCCATATTAGACATAAACGATGTTTCGTTATAGAAACCAAGATTTTTACACATAATTATTCAAATTAGGTTCGAGTGCACACTTTTTCTTTCCGATTCTGTGTATGTCACCTTAAAGAACCCCAGTATCACTAATTCCGCTTTGACACATCGTTTTAACATTTACATTGAGTGTTGCCCCAATTACAAAAAATAAACTTATTAAAAAAAGCCTCTTTCAAAATACAGTGTTTATATCAATCAATAAATTCAGGTGTGTGTGGGTGTGTTTATGTGTATGTGTGTGTGTGTGTTTAGTAATAGCTTGCGATATGTGGCAAAAAAATCGTAATCGCCGTGAACTATATATACACCACACGACAGTACCGTTTCTATGCCGTTTCTGTACAACCTTCGCCACGGTACCGTCCGTTGAATTAGGGCGCTTTATAACGTTACAAAAGGTGAGTAAGAGAACACTTTTAAACACCAAGCGCTTCCTTAGAACTCCAGCAAGGAAATTTATTTAACCTGACTGGTATTGAAACAATAGACCGCCGCTGGCTTTGCGTTGGTGTTGCAAATGGCCTGTCCTAATTGGAAGGTTTGTGGAAGGTAGCCTAGGGGAAGATTAAACACTTTTTTTTTAGGATCTCAGATCCGAATCTAGGTTCCTGAACATTTTTTGGTCCAAAAGGCTCAGCAACCTAGGTTCGGGGTTTGAGAACCTCAAAAAAAGTGCTTGAACCTTCCCGAAACTTCCACGAACCTTCCAATTAGGACAGGCCATAAACATTGTTTACATATGAACAGGGCAGAAATCGAAAACGTACACCTTAGAGGTGGGTTTGAGAGAGGAAACCTCACTTTATCATTTTTTAATGATGTAATAATGCCAAATTTAAAGCAAGCTCATCTCATATATTCCCTCTCCCATCACCTCCCTCCCCCCCCCCCAAAAAAAAAGAAAAGATAGATAGATAGATGGATAGATAGATAGATAGATAGATAGATAGATAGATAGATAGATAGATAGATAGATAGATAGATAGATAGATAGATAGATAGATAGATAGATAGATAGATAGATAGAATAGATAGATAGATAGATAGATAGATAGATAGATAGATAGATAGATAGATAGATAGATAGATAGATAGATAGATAGATAGATAGATAGATAGATAGATAGATAGATAGATAGATAGATAGATAGATAGATAGATAGATAGATAGATAGATAGATAGATAGATAGATAGATAGATAGATAGATAGATAGATAGATAGATAGATAGATAGATAGATAGATAGATAGATAGATAGATAGATAGATAGATAGATAGATAGATAGATAGATAGATAGATAGATAGATAGATAGATAGATAGATTTTAAAAAATCTTCACTAATCCTTCAAATTGGGCATCTTTAAAAAAAACACACACACACAAAAATCACTACTAAATCAGTTAGCGGCATTGTAGCGGTAACAGGCAGATCTTTTTCTTTAATGACTTCCAACACAGCGTAATTAGTCAGAGAAAGTTTCATAACCAGCGAAAGTTGCCGAACAACAGCGTCATAAACATCACGGCAAGAAAGTGGGAGGCTGAATGTCGGTCATGATCGTAATATTAAACGAAGCGGGGGAATGCTATATGAAAAGATGTAAACTTAATTGGTTTATATTGTAACTCAAGCTGATATTTTCCTTTTAAAATATAAATTAAAATATATTAATATCAAATATATATAATTTAATATATCGATTTTTTTTTTACAATCCTATATGAAAAGATGTAAGCTTTATTGGTTTATACCAAGCTGATATTTTTATGTTTAAAAAAAATTAAGAGAGAGAGAGAGAGAAAGAGAGAGAGAGAGAGAGAGAGAGAGAGAGATGTATATAATTTCATAGAGACTTTAGACTTTAAACGTTTATTGCAATTACAACATGCTACAAGGATAATAATTGTAAGCTTACAGCTTATTCTTACAATTAGTCCTTGTTTCAGGCACCCACTCAAGCATAATACATTTATACAATCATTTAAACCTGCCACATGTTACATATCTAAAAGTAAAACTATAACAATTTCAAAACAAGAACTTTTATCATATCTAAACGTCATCTAAACAATATAATATTATACCATTATAATATGGTGACCTATGGGTGGAAAATTTATGAATTTGAAATATGATTAAAAAGCGTTAATTTAAATGATTTGATTGTTTTGTTTTGTTTAATGATCGGAGGAAGACAGTTCATTCCATAAGGACGGTGCTCTGAACCCAAACTCAATTCTTGGTTTAAGTAAGAGATAATTTTGGGAATGGTATACATTTGATGATTTGGTTAAAAATCGGGTTAGATAGTTTGGTGCAATATTGTTGTGAACTTTAAACATAAGCATGATCATCTTATATTGAAATCGTTTATTTAGAGGTAAAATGTTTAATTTTATAAATTTTTCATTCGTTGAAATAGTTGTACAGTTAGAAACTAATTTTATTGCCCATCGATGCAATGAATTTATTTTTTGTATTTGATTATGACTAGCAGCACTCCACACAGTGGAAGCATAATTAATATGCGAAAGACAGTGTGCATGGAAGAACAATTTTCTGGCATATTCAGAAACAAAACATCGTAGTTTTTAAAGCAAAAACGTAGTTTGGGAAAGGCGTTTACATATTTGATTAATGTGTTTATCCCATTTTAATTCTGAATCAATAGTAACTCCAAGTACACGATGGTCTGTTACTTGGTGGACACAAGTGTTATCTATTGTAATATTTAATTGTAAAGGCTTTAATTGATGTTTTTGTCTTGTTGTGATTATCATGCTCTCTGTTTTTTTAGGATGAAGAACCATTTGATTAATTAGACACCAGTTTATCACATGATTTAAACTATTTTGTAAAGATGTTTGTATGGACGTAATGTCTTTCCCAGAACAATGTACTTTCATCTGCAAACAAATCACAGATTACATTATTTTCTGATATTTGGAGGTGGAGATCGTTTATATAGATACAAAATAGAAGAGGGCCCAGTATCGAGCCTTGAGGAACGCCACGTTTTACTGTACCTTTTGCTGAGTAATGTCCATTAACTAACACTGTCTGCTCTCTATCACTTAAGTAAGATTGGAAAAAAATTGACATAACATTACATTACATTATTATTGCTTTAGGTCCAGCGGACTCTTCCGAGCTAAATCAGGACCGGAAAAAATTGACAGTTGCAGAATTGTTCAGATACACAGATAATTTACTGATCAATACGGAATGATTAACCATTTCAAAAGCTTTTGTAAAGTCTAGAAAAACGGCACCAGTAATTTCATTCTTATTAATTGCAGAGAGCCAAGTGTCACATCATCTAACCAAAGCAGTATGGCGCGAATGATATTTACGAAAACCAGATTGGAATGGATGAAAAAGAGCATGTTTCTCCATGAAA
>CM072512.1:78599468-78619468 GCA_036898135.1 Oncomelania hupensis | reverse complement strand
TTAAACAGACATTCTATCCAATTATAACATATACCGTCATTTCGCCAGTTTCCTACCGCGTAGTCAAACGAAACAACAAGTCTGAGAAACAGCCACATGAAAGGCGCTGATACTGTAATTGCGTTTAGTCACGCACATATAATTCCAGATTTTCCGCGCCTATATAATAATGTATTATAATGGAAAGAATTCACCAAGTGTCTATAGCAGACGACATTTTGACGCTTTGGACACGAAGTTTATTTTTTTTTCTCTCTGAAACATTTGACAGGTAAAAAATGTATGACCATAATTATATACCAATAATCATCTCTTAGCGTAAATTAGACATTGTATAGGTCGTTTTCGCAAGTTTTATCTCGACTTCAGACGCACTTGAATAGTACTAGGCACACGCATGTCAATTCCTTAATAGACTAATTGTAACGGGCGGATATTTAGTGTAGGTGCGATATATATATATATATATATATATATATATATATATATATATATATATATATATATATATATATATATATATATATATATATATATATATATATATATATATATATATATATATATATATGACTCCTAAAGAATTATGTGTGCGTGCACGTTCTCTCTGTTAACTACCACACCCACAAATGTACGGACTCTTCTCAACACAAACAAACACCAACACCAGATATCCGTTCCACGTTCTCAAAATTTATAAATAAACAACAATAATTCTCATCAATCTTTCACACAAATTCTTTCATACAGATAAACGTAATTCCTTTAAACGTCATATACACAAAAGAACCACACTGGTTTGGTCACGCCGCAACTGAGCGACCGAGCTAGGATACCCAACGTCAGGCAATTACTTGTCCTGACCACCACAATAAGCATAAACAATCACAGTACCTTTACAGGCCGTTTCCACACAAGCTGGCACTAGATGCCAGAGACGATTCAACACGAATGAGCGTCGACGGGCGGAGGAGCGTTCGTGAACTCCAGTCCACCCGAAGTAGACAACGTTGTCTTTGGTCAAGACGAAGGGCGTAAGTCTGACCCTCCCGATGTCTCTCACGATGCCTTCGATTTCTCTCCTGTCCCCACCTGGACAGCACGGAGCCACAGCCGCTCCTGAGTAGGCCTCTCGCCTCCAAGTAAGCCTCCAGTAGGCCGCTGTAATTTTTACAGCACAAAAATACAACTTCCACTTCCAGATAGAAAGTTCCACCGAACCTGTACACCTTGGCAAGTTCACAGTGCCTTCTTCATCCTTTAGTTATTCCACAATTTACTCTTTTTTTCCTTCTTTTAACTTTTTGTTATTTCCTGGCCTACATACACATACTGCTCCACGGCACACCAGCCTGACACAGAATTTTTGAGTGAGTGAACAATTTTTCATCTAATTCAAACTTTGATTAATTCAAACCTTCATATCATTGGCTCCCGAATCATAGCCAATCAAAAACACCGTACAATAACCGAATTATAAAAAACCCGGAAAAATCCCGTTCTCTACACTACCCCCCCCCCCCCCTCTACAAAAAAAAGAGACCGACCGAGGTTTCTTTTTTGAAAAGCAGCAGTCTTTTCCAAGAACAGAAGTTCTTCCGCAACATCTATGGCACAAACTGATCGACAGCAGAACGCGACAGAAGATCAGCAAGAATGTTGCGAGATCCCGGAAGAGGCTCAATATGAAAATTGTACTCTTGCAAAGAAAGAGCCCATCGCATGATTCGTGTATTCTTGAATCTACATGTCTGCATGTAAGTGAGCGGTCTGTGGTCTGTCTGCAAGACGAACGCAACACCCCACAGGAAACAAGAAAACTCACAAACATTCCAAGCAAATGAACAACCAGAAACATACCCAAGTCAAATAAACCCGGTATTGCTGACAAAATAACAGCAAAGGCACAAAAAACAGAAAAGAGATCCTGACGATCTGAAACCGGCAACACTGAATCAAAAACAACTGATGAAAAGTCCCCATCATCCTTGACAACACCCACAGACGCCAAAACTTGTCTTGTTGTCTCTTCACACACCACAGCAGAATTCACCACTGCTGAACCCACTGAACAACAGCCAACATGTCGATGATGAGAAACCTTTTCCTTATCAACATCAAAAAGCTTGTCTGAAACCAAATCATCACACTCTACCATCTCACCTTCACAAACAACTGTGTCAACACACACCTCAACTTCAGCAACACGTTGGACAACCACCAACGGCACCTTCGAAACCTCTACTTTCGACCTCAACTTCTGGCACACATCACAAGTACGCACAAACCTCGAAGTATCCGCTGACACTCCAGGCCAAAAAAACTTTGAAAGAACTTGCGTCAAAGTACGACGAGTACCACAATGAGCAGCAAGCAACTGATCATGTGAAGTAGCCAAAACAGCAGCACGCAACTTCTCTGGAACAACAATCTGCTGTAGAATCTGACCTGGCTTTTCGTACGAACGATACAAAACACCTGCATCCTCAAAGAAAAAATAAGTAGCAGAACCAACAGCTTTCCTTTCTCCAGACTGAGCAAACGCAAAACATGAAGCAAGACTGGAATCTGATTTCTGCAAATCAATCAACTCCTGACGAGAAACGCCAAAATCCTGCGAAACATCAACTAACGGAGTATGAGGAAAATCTTTCTTCGCAGTGCGAGCTCGAGTAGTGACAGCCGCCACACTCAACTCAACTGAAACCTGAGCACCCACAACAGAATCTGTCAACCCAGCAATGTTCCCAATGATCAAATCAGCAACTGGGTCAGGAAGTACAGCACAAACCAACTGACCTGAAAAATATGGAGTTGAAACTGCAAGTTTGGCAAGTGGATAAACAGTAATCTCACCTCCAAATGTCTTACAACGCACTTGTCCTTCGATGTACTCGAGAGATGACACCAATCGCTGACGCACACCACAAATAGTAGCGCCTGTGTCACGAAGTACAGAACACGGAGTACCCTTCACTGTACCCAACTCCAAATGCAGATGACCAACAGCTGGACTAGCAACTGAACATACAACTTCAGGATCGACAGGCAATGCAGCAGAACCAACCTGAGTCTTTTGTGTATCTGTTTTGAGTGCAGAAGAACCAAACGGACAATTTTTCTTAACATGTCCCCCCAACCCACAAATGTAGCATGGATTTGTCGGATTGTTTCTAAGTGGACATTTGAAAGATGAATGGCCACTGCCTTTGCAAAGTTGACATTTACTAGCAAAATTCATGGACGAGCCACGTCCGAATCCACCACGATTTTGACCTTGATGAGAATCTGGAACAGTAGGTGGCGCACTTCGATTAAAGTTCCAGCGGCCACGGTAACCAACTTGACGTCGATAACCACCGTATCCACCGCGAAAATCCGAACGACCCGAAGCGGCATTAGTTTCAGCAACGGTATTGAACTGACCAACCGACGCGAAGGCAGAAGTACTGGCCTTGCGAGCCAAATTCTTACCCGGACGAGCAAGACGGTAACTTTCGGCACAATTCACCATGTCCTCGAGGCTGACCAATCCTCGTTCGCGAATGAAAGTGGCAAGATCTGCAGATACACTTTGTAGAAATTGTTCACCCAGTACCAAATCAACTATGCCATCTAGAGTACGTTTGACACCCGAAAGTGCAACCCATCGATCAAACAATCGATTTAGCTCAATGCCAAAAGTTTGAAACGGTTCATTTGCATCTGGTTTGGGATCGAAATTTCTCTCTGAAACCTTCAGCAGTACATTGGAATTTCTTCAACAAATTATCTTTCAAAATGTCATAATCACAATGTCCATTGGCAGCCAAACTATGGTACAAACTCAAAGCATTCCCTTCAAGTAAGGCAGACAAATAAACAACCCATTGACCCTTTTCCCAGCCAATTGCAGTAGCATTTGTTTCAAAGCGAAACAAGTATGAGTCAATATCATCAGTCTTCTCTCTAAACATTGGAAGTTTAGGAAAAATTGGTCTAGCTTTGAACTGATGCTTCGCATAAGTCTGATCATGATCCTGATCTTGACCAACAACATGACCACCCTGATTAGCCTGTATATCTAACTGTTTTGTCTTCTCCCTCTCAAGTTCAACATCCATTCTTTTGGATTCCATTTCTTTTTGTGTTTCTAGCTTTTTGGATTCCATTTCCAATTCTGATTCTTTTTGTTTAGCTTCCCGTTCTCTTTGTCTATCAAGTCGCTGAAAACATTCTTGAACATACTTATGTTTGTCAGCCACTTCCAAAGTAGCAGCTTGTTTAAGAAATTTTCAAAAAGATCATCATAATCATCCATGTTTAATTTTTTTTTCAAACAATAAATCAAAATCAGCACCTACCTAAACTACTATATACACACTAAGTCCCAAATACCCAAGAAAGAATGATAAAAATAAAAACTAACAATAGCCCAAGCCAAGCTAAGTCAAAAATAAACTCAAAGTTAACACAAATATAAGTAACAAATAGCAGTAAACCAAATCAATAAACTGATAAAATACTAACAATCAAATATCAACAAACCTAACTAATAAATAGCAGTAAAAGAAATCAATAAACTGGTAAAGTATGAACAATCAAATATCAACAATTATAATTTCCTTTTTAAAAATAAATTCTTTTTATAATAAACAATAGTCTAAGACAACTCAATACTAAATCACTAACGGCACTGCTCAATTAATCTAAGTCCTCAAATGTCTAAACCCTATAAATTATTTCCCCCCCCCCCCCCCCCCCCCAAATTTTTTTTTCAATACCTCAAAGTCAACACTACTTTAATAAATATACTGAAATAGAAACAAGTATGGCGAATACTAACACCTACTAAGACTAAACAAGGATAATATAAACAAATCAAATATTATTAACTCAAATACTAACGCAAATTCAAACAATAAGTTCAATCAATATTGAAATATATATACACATCAAAGGAACAATTCAACAGAAAATTCCAAAAATTATTAATGTTCCAGTTAGAGAAACAGATAATGAATTATACCAACTCTAAGCAACAATATAATCAACAAATAATTCCAAAGTTACTAATAATAACGTCAAAGAACAAATCAAGCAGTATATTAACACTAAGCAAAGAAAATTTCAACAATCAATTGCAACATTACTAATAATAAAGTTGAAAGAAAAAAAATCAACATGAGATCAACACTAAGGGGCTTTGTAACTAACCTAGAATAAAATAAGAACGTGGAACTACTAACTCATTCACTGATTCACACACACAAAGTTAGGCCTACAGAACACAGATACTAGAACCAATGTAAACAATGAATCCTAAGACAGCAGAAAGAGCAATGAAAAAGAATATAGACCCCACAGGTAGAAAAAGATACTAAGCCCTTGAGCAACTCTGAAACTATACAGGAGCGCCCTACCGTGAAACTGGAGACGGTCTAAAACCACTACTTAATAACAGCAAACATCCACAATCACAAGTTACAAACCACTTCACAGTCAAACAAGGGAGACAATCTAAACTCTACCCAATAATGTGAAAGAATTGACCTAGATACTACAAACCTTTGAACCACAATACTAACACAGAGAAAAAACAGGGTCACCACATGTAACGGGCGGATATTTAGTGTAGGTGCGATATATATATATATATATGTGACTCCTAAAGAATTATGTGTGCGTGCACGTTCTCTCTGTTAACTACCACACCCACAAATGTACGGACTCTTCTCAACACAAACAAACACCAACACCAGATATCCGTTCCACGTTCTCAAAATTTATATAAATAAACAACAATAATTCTCATCAATCTTTCACACAAATTCTTTCATACAGATAAACGTAATTCCTTTAAACGTCATATACACAAAAGAACCACACTGGTTTGGTCACGCCGCAACTGAGCGACCGAGCTAGGATACCCAACGTCAGGCAATTACTTGTCCTGACCACCACAATAAGCATAAACAATCACAGTACCTTTACAGGCCGTTTCCACACAAGCTGGCACTAGATGCCAGAGACGATTCAACACGAATGAGCGTCGACGGGCGGAGGAGCGTTCGTGAACTCCAGTCCACCCGAAGTAGACAACGTTGTCTTTGGTCAAGACGAAGGGCGTAAGTCTGACCCTCCCGATGTCTCTCACGATGCCTTCGATTTCTCTCCTGTCCCCACCTGGACAGCACGGAGCCACAGCCGCTCCTGAGTAGGCCTCTCGCCTCCAAGTAAGCCTCCAGTAGGCCGCTGTAATTTTTACAGCACAAAAATACAACTTCCACTTCCAGATAGAAAGTTCCACTGAACCTGTACACCTTGGCAAGTTCACAGTGCCTTCTTCATCCTTTAGTTATTCCACAATTTACTCTTTTTTTCCTTCTTTTAACTTTTTGTTATTTCCTGGCCTACATACACATACTGCTCCACGGCACACCAGCCTGACACAGAATTTTTGAGTGAGTGAACAATTTTTCATCTAATTCAAACTTTGATTAATTCAAACCTTCATATCATTGGCTCCCGAATCATAGCCAATCAAAAACACCGTACAATAACCGAATTATAAAAAACCCGGAAAAATCCCGTTCTCTACACTAATCACTTCAGCACGTCTTCATAATTCGGTTACCATGTTGTTCATGCATTACATAAATTCATCAGGTAAATATTAGTATTCCTATACGTGTACGACTAGGGCCGTGCGAAAGACTTATTCGCCGCAGAAAAATCAGGAAACAAGCTAGTATCTCCAGAACAGCAAGGATCAGACTGATTACAACGTGAATGAGAGTCCAACGACAGTGCAAAGGATTTGTTTTAAGCGCAAAACAAACGCGTCTGTCTACCCAGCTGCGGTTGAGTTTCTGAATCTTCATAAACATATTGATTGAATGAATGAAAATTTTATTATTTAATATTAGAACTTGGAGCGGCCAGCTTCTTGCAAAGTGAGGTATCTAAAGCAATGAAAAGAAGCTGGTCCTGCGAAAACAGAAGTCTTTAATGCTCTTTGCCTTACTGACCGCAAAAAAACAATCAAAATCACTCACGAAAACTTGTTAACAAATGAGCAGCGAGCACATAAAAAGAATCTATAATGGACCCTTAAAATATGACCCCTGTCAACAACTGTAAGAGAAAAGCTAAATACTAGTCTGTGGGGCCGAGGAGATGGGAAAGGGCATTTGAGGTATGTTGACGCGAAGCGTTTTCGCCCCTTTTGTCTGTGCAGCATTTGTCAAGAGATATTGCATAGTCAACGCTGCCAATGTTTCCACGAGGCATTATATTTAACTAATAATGAATATCCAGACTATCAACCAACCAACAAACAAACAAACAAAAGTTTTTTAAGTGTTAATGTTGATGCGGGCCATGTGCAAGCAAGCATATTTAATATATAAACTGACTCGCCATACATAACTAATTAACGCCTTATTGTAATGCGCTTCAGGTTCTCTATTCGTGTATTGTATCTATGTATCTAATCCCTCAACCTGTCGGGCCGTTTTAGAGATAAGAGGGATGCTTGTCGCGGAAACTTTTGACAATTTCGTTCTGTCAGCTTCTGTTGTCAGGAGGCGTGACCCGTCCCGCGCTGTCCACGTGTTGACATCATCTGTCCAGCTCTTTCTTTGCCTTCCTCTGCGCCTACCTCTTACTGTTCCGACCGACATCAATATCAAAAGGTTATCCGCCTAAGACGCATACTTGCTACAAACCTGAGTACTGTATTACGTCACAGGCCACTGGGCAATACTCTGACCGACCCTATGTTTGCTTGTACCATCTCTGCTATTGAAAAAACATTGTTCCAGTTAAAGATTTCGTGGTTACCTTGCTTTGAGTTATTACATTTTTCCTTTGTCAACAGCCACCAACAAAACGCTGTGGAGAAGGATGTATGTCTGCCCTCAGGTTTCCCAGACGACTTTAGAAGTCGCAAAAGGACTGAAGGCTGCAGAGGATAATTCATAAGTAAAACCACGAACTGACGAAACACAATGTGTGTGAGGTACGTGCAGTGTTTAGACGGACATGGGGTCAAGAAAAGTTAAGGCTGCAACCAAAACGCGGGCAGTGACGCACTCCCTCAGAATCAACTGCACTTCATGCATGATATGCGTCTGAGAAATAGCGTCCTTCCTGCTGCTTGACACTCGAGCATTGGGAACATTAACACAACGACCCCAGTGAGCTGAGCAACATCATAAAATTCCCTTCTGTCTTCTGGGAAGAAATGGCAATGCCGATCCTAGTTGGCTGCCAAGATGTCTTTACTCACAACAAGCCACAAACTCAAGCACACACATACATACACACATACATACAAACTCACGCACACACACACACACACACATATATATATATATATATATATATATATATATATATATATATATATATATATATATATATATATATATATATATATATATATATATATATATATATGCACGCACACACAACCGCGCACGCACACACACTCTCTCTCTCTCTCTCTCACTCTCTGTTACGCGGTTATTTATCAATAGTGGATTCAGCCCCGAAGCTTGAATTGTGATATGTGTAACTCGAATTCGTTTATCCACGCAGCCTGTTCACTCCTCAACAAGGCAGGAGTCGTCGCATAAAGTTTTCCAACGGTATTCAGCAAATATCAACAATTGCATTCAAGATCGCATTTTAAAAATCACTCTAACAGTCCTCCTACAAGGGAATTACCAAGCTTAACGTCATATTGCGTTAGCGTTACGGACGAATCTCCACGTCGCCACCTTGACAACAATGATCATCATCATCATATCAAACAGCCTCTCAGCAATCGAGAAAAAGTTCGAACAGTTCAGCATGACGCAATAACACCAAATCAATATCAAATTCTCCCCCGAACTATACCCTGTCTTACGTCATAGAACGTACTTTAGGTTAGAAAAATCGCTTAGCTATTACCAGACCTTTCTGGGAGCTTCGGTCGATAATAAACAAGTAATTCCAGAAAATTCTCAACACTATCGACGTACGAAAATTATCAAAATTATACAAAGCTTCTTCTAGCAACAATGCAAAATCAAATCAAAGGTAAATACACTCTATTATTTCATGCTTAGCAAAACAAAATGATCGGATCTATTATGCCCGTCTCCATTGTAACTTTACCCCTTACACAACATTGAGACTCAATGCACAAAGTCCAGAAACTTATTTCAGTCTTTCTGGATACTGTCAGTGTTCCTTCATCCGCAAGGCATCGAAGCCCTTGTCCGTTACGGTTGTCATCGGCCAAGAGTCCGTTCGTCGCTCTCTGTAATAGGCCTACTGGCGGTTTTACTCCGAAACTGTCCCTTGACATAGTCTTGCGGCAGCCACGTAGTCCCGGTCTGTTGTTCGCTCACGAAGCAAGTCTTCGGCGACTACACGCCCATGCAGTCAACCCGAAACTTTCGGCAAAGAACGTACAGCTTCACTGTGAAGCTGTATATTCTTTGCTTTCGGGGAGGTAGTCCCAGTATGTTGGTTTCTCCCGACGCAACTCGTTGGAGGCTACCCTCGATGACTGCCTCTCGTAACGTTGCCTGGCTTGTTGTCGCAGTTGAAACTTTGGCTATGGCGTAGATCGCGGCTTGACCCCCAAATTGTTACACGGTTATTTATCAATAGCCGATTCAGCCCCGATTTTTGAATCTTGATATGTGTAACTGGAATTCGTTTATTCACGCAGCCTGTTCACTCAGCAACAAGGCAGGAGTCGTCCCATAAAGATTTCCAACTTTATTCAGCACACATCAACAACTGCATACAAGATCGCTTTCCGAAAATCACTTTAGCAAAACTCCCTAAAAGGAAGGAAGAAATAAGGAAACTTAACGTCCTATTTGTGATATATATCCAAAATGGTAGCAGATAGTGCATTACTTACATAGCCTCTCTGCAATCGAGAAAAAGTGCAAACATTCCAGCATGATGCAATAACACCCAATCAATATACAGGGTGTTCCAAAAGTCTTGGGCACATTTGAAGTCCCCATATCTCAATTACTATGAATGGTAGTAAGATAAAAGTTGTGTCATTTTAAAGCTAATTACATTAAGTTTTTTGTAAAGCTGTTGATTTTTTTTATTTCTTTTCAGAACCATTAATGGCGTTCACTCAACCAGAAAATGCTGGGACGCGTTTGGCAAGACTTTGACTATCGGCTTGATGTGTGTCGTGTGACCAATGGTGCTCACATTGAACATCTTTGAACATTTCTTGTAAAAATTGAGAATACAAGCTTTCTGAATTTACCAGAAGCGTTTTTATATCCTTAATAGTTTCGGTAATATTCAATGTCAAAATGTGCCCTAGACTTTTGGAACACCCTGTATAACTCGTCAACGGAACTGCACTGTCTTACGTCATATAACGTACTTTAGGTTAGAAGAATCGCTCAGCTAACCAGACCCTTCTGGGAGCTTTGGTCGATAATAAACAAGTAATTCCAGATAATTCTCAATAATATCAACCGACGAAAATAATCGACCTATACAAAGCTTCTTTTAGCAACAACGCAAAATCAAATCAAAGATAAATACACTCTATCATTGCATGCTTTGCTAAACAAAATGATCGGATCTATCGTGCGCGTCTCAAACGTAACACAAACACACATACACACACACACACACACACACACACACACGCACTCTCTCTCTCTCTCTCTCTCTCTCTCTCTCTATCTCTCTCTCTCTCCATTACCTGTTCCAGATCTTGCCATATTACTGTTTCAATCAGTGTGCAGACTATTCCAGCGAATTCAGGACATGAAAGTTCGAATTGCATGCAAAAGGAATCAGTAGGTCAAACTCGAGGTTTCTTGGGGTGCGCCAGTTGTCCCCTATACGCATTGTGTCCGGGGACGTCAATTTATCCACTGAACTGAACTGAACTGAACTCCATTTCTCCACGACAAAACTAACACCACCCACCTCACCTCTCTCTCTCTCTCTCTCTCTCTCTCTCTCTCTCTCTCTCTCTCTTTCTTTCTTTCTTTTTGTTTTCTCTCCGCTATAGAAAAACAAAACAACACTAGAAAACATAATTAACAGAACAAAGTAAGGAAGGCCTTCAACAGCTACAAACAACACAATATGGGTTGCTGGCCTGTAGGGGAAAAACCGTGACATGGACGCTCCTTGCCCTTTTCTGCATGAAGCTACTTCTCTGATCTATCTGACTGGAATAAGCGGAAGAAATAGCGTGGAAAGACGCACAACAGACAACATACACCTAGACTATTTTCGTCAAATATGGTGGGATATAAATGTTCGTATTATTATTTTATTATTATTATTATTATTATTATTATTATTATTATTATTATTATTATTATTATTATTATTACTATTATTATAACAGCTCAAACCGATGGATTTTTTAAACAATGTATTCTTAGCTTGCTTTTGGTTTTGTAAAAGTATTCCTTCGTTTGGTTGTTTCTTTGTTAACTTGTTCGTTAGTTATTTGGTTAGTTGATTTCTGGATACTGAGCTTCGTGGCTTGTTTCATTGTTGTTGTTAGATTGAATGATTGATGAATGATTGAATTACTCCCTTGATTGAATAATTTGGCTGATTGACAGATTGACAGATTGTTTTTAGGGTCTTGCCAACTTACTCCTTCGATGAGAGTATAAACCAAAGCCTAGTCTGTGCACGCATTCCCTCGCATGGACTGTAAAGCTCCTGACGCTCATGTCCTAGACGGGTCGGTGCCGGCTACACCCAGCACGCACTCTGTCACTTCCCCCTATCCCAGGTCGCCCTGGATCGTGTTCAGTCGCCTTGGGCAGCTTGAGTTAGATCCTGTGTGGACCCGCGCATTGAGCAGCCCTTGAGCTGGAAAAGCGCTATATAAAAGTGATAACATTATTCAGATAAATAACTGTTGTGGGGTGCAAAAAAATACATTAAAGGATTTACCATAATAATTATGTATTAAAATAATTGATTCAAAAAGCAAGAAAGAACAAAAATAACTCAAACGAAAGAAACAAACAAATGCAAAATAATAACACAACGAGTTGTTATGAAAGGCCATGTGGACTTCATTATTAGGCAAATGTCTTGATATTTATCCGCTTGGATATTTTCGTTTTCCCCTCAGAACACCCACTTCATTGTGCAAAAGGAGGAGGAGTGTTCAAAATGTTGTCTACTTCATAACCGTAACTGTACTTATCAGCACACAAGGACTATTGTTGTCTAAATGGTACCCAAAGCATCAAATGGTTAACGTGAATAAATGAATAATGAGAATGAATATGAAACGGAAAGAATGAAAAACGATAAATACAGGAATTTTGTTCGAAATATTGAATGAAGTTGTTGTTTGTGTGGGTGTGGGTGTGTGTGTGTGTTTAAATATTTAAGTGGAAAAATCTAAATCCGCTTTAGATTGTTCTGATCATGTATTATTATTATTACTTAATTTCACAAAGAAAGAGATGAGTTTAGCAGTAATACTTAAACTTTAGTAATACTCGTACTGTAATAAGATTTTGGTCAACCCGTGGTAGGTTATACCTTGAGTACCAGTTCCACCCATGTGTCCATCCGAAAGCTCGCGCGTTACCACGTGTTTTATTTTTCTGCAGGGAGAACAAAAATCCAGCATTGAATGCTGCTACATTGAGTGATTGTGCTTTTACCTTCCCTTCCTTCTTCCTCTACACTCATTTACATGGCTGCTAGTTTCTGATTTATTTATTTATTTATTTATTTATTTATTTTTTGTCTGTATAATTACTTATTTACTTTGTATTTGTTTTTAATAATGTTATATTTCTATGTTTTACTTATACATACCTTTCTTCCAATTTCAGTTCATGTAATTTGTTTGTATGTCTTTTCTTCTTCTTTTAATTTATCTTTCTTTCTTTTATTTTCTTTCTTTCTTTCTTCCTTTCTTTTGTATTACTTTTTCATTTTTTTCCTTCTTTCTTTTTTTTAAAATTTGCTCGCTGTCTTTAGATAACGTCCTTATTTTTGTGTAAGACGCATCACTATACAAATAGTTGGTTAAGCCCCAGTTAAGTGCGAAAAGAGGTGAATACAATAGTCAATAACAGTAACACACAACTATACACTTCCATCAAGATTAACGTACCCGGACACAGTGCGTATAGGGGACAACGACCGCAAAAAAAAAACAAAGAACTTTATTATTATTTTTTTTAATTGCGATGAGGAGGGATATAGAAATGAAGAGAGAGAGAGGTTGAGAGAGGTAAAGAGAAAGAGATAGAGAGAGTGAGGTCGAAGATATCGTTTCTTTTGCTTCAGAACAATAATTGTAATGAGCAAAAAAACTGTTACTCAATAAATAATGTAAGAATTTTTTCTTTTTTACAAAATAGAACGCATGAAATAAAGTTACAAGAAAACACAATAAATAAAATTAATTAATATTTAATTAATTTAATTCATTCATTCATTTATTAATAATCAATTTTTTGATGCCTCTGTTTTCTACAAATATTGATAACACTTTTTAGCGGACTGGGGATGAAATAATATTTATTTATTTATTTATTTCTATATTTATGGACCAGCAAACGTGCATATCATTATAGCATTTTCGGCATTTTCCACACTACGAGTACGTAAACCTGTAATATATTACCAGCAACATTTGATGGCGTTCTGCCTCCAGTTTTATACTTTGTTCCACCAGCTAAACTTAAAAGCCGATTATTTCATGCAAAAGACTATACCTAACTTCACGATCCTCTCCCTGCCCCTTAATCATTTCTCACTCTTTCCCTTTTTTATACTTAAAATCCCCACGGACCCAGAACTTCAATAAAACATTTGGCCACTGAACACACCACATTTTGTATTGCACCAGGAACCGTTGATGGGAACAGTACAAACTGTATGTGTGTGCGCATGGATGCTGGGGTCAGGAGTGTTTAGGTGATTCTGTGTGAGGGCGGTGGGTGGGAGTGTATTTGGGGTGATCGGATGTATGGGGTGTGATTCGAGTGTTTGCACGTATGTATGTATGTCTTTGACATAGTGGATGAGTGTGTGTAAAATGAGTGATTGTGTGTATACATGAGTGGGTGTGTGTGCGTGTACGTTTGTCTTGTGATGGGAACATGTGAGTTTGTACTTCTTTTATTTTGCGTATAGGTGAGTTTGTCTAAAATAATATACAAATGTGTCGAATCCTATCCTATCCTATCCCGTAACTCGGAGGTCGTAGATGATCGTTTAACCAGCATACTCCATCTTTCTTTGTCCTCAACAACCCTGATGGCTTCGCTCAATGTCAAGCCAGTCCATTCTCGAATGTTGTCCTCCCACCTCTTTTTCGGTCTCCCTATTCTTCTACCTCCTTGCACTGTGCCTTGCAGGATGGTCTTTGCAAGGCCTGCTGATCTGGTGACGTGGCCATACCATCGGAGTTTCCGTTTCTAATGTGTCGAAAAGGGATTAAAAAAATTCTTTGGGGACGTTAACCATGGACCGTTCTTTATTTTCAGCAGTAGCGCGGAAACTGCATGCAGAATGGAAGCCCTTTTTGTCATTAACATCGAACATATACCACGAATTTTTTTTTAAAGTCCGCTACATGGAAAACAAGACTTTACTCTTAAACACTCGTTGCATTGCAAGTGCGCTCGCGCTCGCACACGCACACACAGGCACGCCATGCATACAATCAAACAATCGCACACAAAGTCATGCATACGCACACATACACACACATACACACACAAACACACACAAACACACACAAACACACATAAAACACATTCATGCACAACCATACACGTATATTCTCTTCCCCACCCCCTCCTCCTGTCTTTCAGTTCAGTTCAGTACATAGATTAACGTCCCCGGACACAGTGCGTATAGGGGACAATCTCTCTCTCTCTCTCTCTCTCTCTCTCTCTCTCTCTCTCTCTCTCTCTCTCTCTCTCTCTCTCTCTCTCTCGGTTTACGCTTCTCTTTCTTCTTTCTCTGTCTTACAATATTAAGTTATTTACTTAGAGAACTACAACATTTAAAGCTGCACTTGTTCCGCAAAGCGTTTTATGTGTAAATAGTAAGAACATTAATAACACTTTCTGAATGATGCTGGACATCATGTAGTGCGAATGTTGTGATGATTCGTACGAATGATGTGTGTAAGCGCATTGAGTTGTTATTCTAATGAAAAATGCACTGTATAAATGCAATTTATTTTCCTTCTTCTTCTTCTTCTTCTTATTATTATTATTATTTTATTATTATTATTATTAATATTATTATTATTATTATTATTATTAATTAGGGGAATAGTTAAACGGCTAATAATGGAGATATAGGGAATTGTGCGGTTTGGTCTTCCCAAACTTTTTTTTTAATGAAGAAACACTCAGAGAGGACATATCACTGTTTTCGAATGCATTTTTTGTGTGTAGTTTAACCATAATATAAATATGGCCAGCTGAATCATTAAAAGTTAACAAAACAAACAAAGCTGGCTTAGACCGAAGCCTGGAGTTTATAATCTACCCTTTAAAGAAATGGTGAAAAATAAATATTTGAATAAATATATACAAAGCACAAATGTCTTTGATTGAGGTGAGAAAGGACACAGATGACAACAAAAAATTAGAATTAGAAACAAACAAAAAAACCTAGTTGCAATCCCACACAACACAAGCAAGCGAAAAAGTAATACGCAAAGAGCAAATACTACCGTAATCGGACAATAATAATGCACAACATATAAATTATATATTTACAATGAAAAATAGTGGAAAGCAAACAGGGAACAACACGCACGCACGCATGAACACACACTCATAGGCGAGAGAGAGAGAGAGAGAGAGAGAGAGAGAGAGAGAGAGAGAGAGAGAGAGAGAGAGAGCACCACAAGGTGGGTGGGAGTGGTTGATGCAGTATAGAGATAACTGAAATGTGTTATTTTTCCAAACATTGGCCACGTTACAGTAGCTTACAATGGTTCACTCACCTTCCACCATTCTTGTCCCAAGGACTGCATCCAAATTGATATCATCATAGTTCCTTTGGAAGAAACGTATCGCTTTGTGTAAGGCTGACATTGTCCGCCTCAGGTACCACAGAGTGATGTTGGCGGGTTCGATCCCTACAACAGGTGTTTGTGTCAATCCTATTGACAAGGATTCGTGACAGGGCGGCATGGACACAATGATGAACACTGCCACAGCCAAGGGAATCAACCAAGTTCTTGCTGAACACATTTTCTGTGTCGTGTGGTGTGAAGTCATCTTGATAGGCTTATCTACCACGAAAGGAAGCACGATCACAAACAGGACTGCTAAAAAAACGCCGGGTTCAGTTCTGATTTGATAATTTATAATAATTACGAACTACCTTCTCTCTCTCTACCTCTCTCTCTCTCTCTCTCTCTCTCTCAAATTTCTCATAAGTAAGAACTTAATTATTCTCCTAGTTTACAATAATGGAACAACATTCATGATCCTATCCTATCCTATCATGTCCCGTAACTCGGAGGTCGTAGGGGCACCACAGATGATCGTTTAACCAGCGTACTCCATCTTTCTCTGTCCTCAGCAGCCCTGATGGCTTCGCTCAGAGTCAAACCAGTTCATTCTCGAATGTTGTCCTCCCACCTCTTTTTCGGTCTCCCTCTTCTTCTACCTCCTTGCACTGTGCCTTGCAGAATGGTCTTTGCAAGGCCTGATGATCTGGTGACGTGGCCATCCCATCGGAGTTTCCGTTTCTTCACCACTGTGGGCAGGTCATCGTGTTGTCCAATGGCTTGTGTGATGGTCTGTCGGACTTCGTCCTTGGTGATGTGCTGGGTATAGGAAATGCCCAGAAGTCTTCTGTAGCACCTCATCTCCATGCTTTGTATTCTTCGTTGTAGATCTGCTGTGAGGGTCCATGCTTCGCAAGCATATAAGAAGATGGAGATGACAAGGGAGCGCAGCAGTCTTACTTTTTCATGATAATGATAATAAATTGATCGAAGAAAATGCCTTACGTTTACTACACAATTGATCACCCAAAGTTGACGAAAACTATTAAGGACGGATTAGCCGCTCCAAAAAGTGAACAATAAAATCAGTTCTGAACACTTCAAACCGTTACAGCTGCCAGTGACTACACTAACGCAACAAATCGTTCCTCTGACAAATGTGCACGGTGCTTGTGAGGCTGGCGCAGTGTGTTATCTATAGCGGGTAGTTAGTGTAGAGAAGGTGTAGTATATGGCTGCCGCCACTATCAGGACACGCCTCGAGTTGGCGCAACGCCGCGCTACGGACCCATTCCATTGGACGCACTCGTCTGTATAACACCAAAGGTCACAACCTTCACGAACGCTGGTGGGCGTAGCACACGAACCAGGCGATACTATAGTTCATTCAGCAGCCTATGCCTCTTTCTTTCTTTCTTTCTTTCTTTCTTTCTTCTTCTTCTTCTTCTTCTTCTTTTTTTTCTTCTTCCTTTCTTTCTTCTTCTTCTTCTTCTCCTTCTTCTTTCTTTCTTTCTTCCTTTCTTTCTTTCTTTCTGTCCCCTTCTTCTTTCTTTCTTCCTTTTCTTCTTCTTCTTCTTCTTCTTCTTCTTCTTCTTCTTCTTCTTCTTCTTCTTCTTCTTTCTTTCTTTCTTTCTTTATTTCCTTCGTTTTTTTCTTTCTCCCTTCTTATTCTTGTTCTTTCTTTCTTTCTTTCTTTCTTTCTTTCTTTCTTTCTTTCTTTCTTTCTTTCTTTCTTTCTTTCTTTCGTTCTTACCCTTTTCCTTGTCCTTGTTATCGTCCTTCTTCTTCTTCTTCTTTATTGCTTTCTTTCTTTCTCTCTTCTTGTTCTTTCTCTCTTTCTCTCATTATTATCCTTGTCCTTATTCTCGTCCTTTATCTCCTCCTTCTTCTTTTTCTTCTTCTTTCTATCTTTCTTTTTTTTCTGTTCTTGTTCTTGTTCTTGCTTTTATTCTTTATTTTCATCTCTCGTTCTTGTCCTTGCTCTTGTTCTCGTCCTTGTTCTTCTTGTTCTTGTTCTTCTTCTTCCTTTCATTCTTTCTTTCTTCCATTCCTTCTGTCTTTATTTCTTCTTTTTCTTCATCTTTTTCTTTCTTTCTTCTTCTTCTTCTTCAACTTCTTTTCTTTCTTTCTTTCTTTCTTTCTTCTACTTCTTTTTTCTTTCTTTCTTATACTTCTATTTTTCTTTCTTTCTTTCTCTTCTTCTTCTTCATCTTCCTCTGCCTTCTTTCTATCTTTCTTTTCTTGTTGTTGTTCTTCTTCTTTTTCTACCCCCTGTAATGTTACTGGGTGTTTCTGTATAAATAGTATCAATTTTTCTTAAAATTTAGTGCTTTAAATTCCCACTGTCGCTGTCTTTCTCCTTTGTTCATTCTCATTCCTAATCTGTTCGAACATTGGGGTTTAACGTCTACACCCACCATTGGCGATATGGCAGACGGGGATAATCATCCCAGGGAAAGAGGGGTAGGGACCTGAATCAACACTGAACCACCAAAGCAATCATACTGCTAAAATGGACAGTAAAAATGGCCACATTTTATATCGCCCACCACGGGATTCGAACCTGGGTCATCGGTGTGCCAGGCGAACGCTCTACCAATTGAGCTACGGCGGTGGGCCTAAACTACTCTGTTCTATCGATATACTATACTATTCTTTCTTTCTTTCATTTTTTTATTTCTTTGTTTCTATTTTTATTTATTTGTCTTCTTCTTCTTTCTTTTTTTTTTCTCTCATCTTGTTCTTGTTTTTTTTTCTTTCTTCCTATCGTTCTTGTCTTCGTCCTTGTTCTCGACCCTCTTCTTCTTCTTCTTCTTCTTCTTCTTCTTCTTCTTCTTCTTCTTCTTCTTCTTTCTTTCTTTCTTTCTTTCTTTCTTTCTTTCTTTCTTTCTTTTTTCCTTCTTTCGTTCTTTCTCTCATCTTGTTCTTTCTTTCTTTCTTTCTTCTACTTCTTCTTCTTTTTTTCTTTCTTCTTTCTTTTCTCTTCTTTTTTCCCTTTTTTCTTTCTTTCTGTCTGCCTTTCTATTAGGATTGAGACGCAAACGATAGATACGATCATTTTGTTATGAAAAGCATGCATTGATAGCATGTATTTACTTTTTTTTTTGCGCTGTTTCTAGAAGAAGCTTTGTATAATGTTAATAATTTTCGTCGGTCCATATTGTTGAGAATTTTCTGGAATTCATTGTTTATTATCGATCGAAGCTTCTAGATCTTACGGGTAAAAGCTGGTTGTATCTAAACATCACATGACGTAAGGCAGTGCATAGTTCCGGTGACGAATTTTATTTTGAGTGGATTTTATTGCGTCATGCTGGAATGTTCCAACTTTTTCTCGATCACGGAGAGGCTATATAAGTAATGCACTTGCTTGTGAGGATGATCTTTGTTGTGATTTTTTGGAAAGCGATCTTGTATGCAGTTGTTGATGTTTGCTGAATAAAGTTTGAAACTTTTATAAGACGACTCCTGCCTTGTTGCTGAGTGAACAGGCTGCGTGGATAAACGAATTCGAGTTGCACATTTCAAGAGTCAAGCATCTGGGCTGAATCCGCTACTGATAAATACCATATAACACTTTCATTTTTCTTCTTCCTTTTCTTTTTCGTCTGCCTTCTTTCTTTTTTGTTATTGTTGTTTTCTTCTTCTTCTTCTTCTTCTTCTTCTTCTTCTTCTTCTTCTTCTTCTTCTTCTTCTTCTTTTTCTTCTTCTTCTTCTTCTTCTTCTTCTTCTTCTTCTTCTTCTTCTTCTTCTTCTTCTTCTTCTTCTTCTTTCATCATCATCTTCTTCTTCTTCTTCTTCTTCTTCTTCTTCTTCTTTTTCTGCTTCTTCTTCTTCTTGTAGAGGAGGTGCCGGGTGTTTCTGTATAACTAGTATCCCACTTTCTGGAAATTTAATGGTATAAATTCCCACTGTCCTGTCTTTTTCCTTTGTTCTTTCTCATTCCTACTCTGTTCTATCAATCTACTATAAGCTTACTATCTTCTTCGAT
>CM072512.1:78516968-78596968 GCA_036898135.1 Oncomelania hupensis | reverse complement strand
CGAGCGAAAATATGTGGAGTTTACTTTTTTTTTTTAATGTTTAAAGGCACCATCAGCAAAGAAATTATAAAACTTTTTTTTTTTTAATTTAGTTCAATAGTTTGTGAATTTGTTTAGGCCTCAAGGCCTATTCCACGCCTCTCCCCGCACTTCCACTGCGACTTAAGCCCTCTGCCTTCTCCGCTACACATGTGGCCTCCTCCTTCATACTGTCGAGTGGAGGGTCAGGCTAATGCAATTTAAATAAAATAGTCTAGCATTTATTCGGTATTTAAGCTTAACTATAAATTCTGGATTGCTGTTCAGAAAGTTCTTAAATGGGTTGACATTTGCCGCCAATTTTATGTTGGCCGGAAGAGCATTCCAGTTTTCCACTACTCTATTTGCATAGGAATATTTTCGAATATTTTCCAGTCAAAATATTTACAGAATGAGTGAAAAAGGAAACAATTTTGCCAGAAATAGAGTACCTAGCCCAAAGCTAACGAGGTCAACTTTATGCCGATTATAGTTTTTACAAAATTAAAAAATGTTTGATGAATTCCAAACTTTACGCTAGTGGATTCAAAATTAATTTCACATTTTATTGTAAATTATATTTAATGAAGAACTAAATTGTTATAGGCCCAGGGTGCACAAGGTTGTGAAATTTTGACTTAATGGAACAAGAAAAAAAAATCTAGCCTACTATATGAAAGCATGAAACAGATTGCTGTTGTATGATGATGCAGGAATACATGTCGCATGATTTTGTTTCTGTGCCTCCTCCGGAGTGCTTCTTGCATTTCTGCGCTACTTCATTGTTCACTGCTCATCCTCAGTAAAGCGATGATACCTGGAATTTCGCCCTTACCGCCACCACCGACAGAGCAAAGAACAGAGAAGTGCCTCTGACAACGTTTATCATCTCTCCCCCACATCTCCCCACACGTCATGGGAATGATGATTACATGATTAACTTATTGAAATGGTTGAAATTGAACATGGCCGCATGACCATTGGTCAAAACCAATCTTCCTCAAGTTCCATCTTAAATTGTGTACTTTTCATCATGTGCCTTGCATAGCAGCACACTAGAGGAATCTTACGCAGGCAAACTGTCTCAGAAACTGACTGTCTTGACAGTCTTGTGGTCACTGGCACATGAGTGTGTTTCTCCAACACCGCGACTACTGACCACCCTCCCAGAGTAGAAACAGCTGGTTAACAAAATACTACTGAGACATATTTTCAAAACCATATTACACATTTGTAGGAGAGCGGCACTTTGAAAATTACGGTTTTGAAAGTTGGTGCTATGCTACAGAAAAACTTCAGACTAAAGTTTTTCTAAGCTCATCTCTATACCCAACACACACATCACATCACCAACGACGAAGTCCGAAAGACCATCACACAAGCTATTGGACAACACGATGACCTGCTCACAGTGGTGAAAAAACGGAAACTCCGATGGTATGGCCACGTCATCAGATCATCAGGTCTTGCAAAGACCATCCTGCAAGGCACAGTGCAAGGAGGTAGAAGAAGAGGGAGACCGAAAAAGAGGTGGGAGGACAACATTCGAGAATGGACTGGTTTGACACTGAGCGAAACAATCAGGGTTGCTGAGGACAGGGAAAGATGGAGTATGCTGGTTAAACGATCATCTGTGGTGCCCCTACGACCTCCGAGTTACGGGATAGGATAGGGTAGGATAGGAAAGTTGTTCTGCCCCAAACCTTATTATGATTGGGGATCTATCGGGTAACACTTACTCACCCGTCGTTCTCCTTTCTTTCTTTGTTGCTGCTGTTGTTATTTGTTGTTGTTGTTGTTGTTGTTGTTGTTGTTGTTGTTGTTGTTGTTGTTGTTGTTGTTGTTGAAATCAGTCTGTGACTGAAACGACCAATTCTAAGCTTACGTATCAAGCAGTGCGGGGCTTTAAACTCAAATAGTCACTGTGCATTCGACCATGGCTTAGGTTCGTCCGCTTCTGTCATCTTGTTCACCGGTAAGTTTGAATACTTAATCACAATTGTTTGCGCTTTCATGTCTAATTTTGGATGTGCCTATTTAAGGTTGTTTCAGTGACTCATTATTGTGCGGTAAAGGAAGGGCAAATGAATAAAACTAATGTTAGCGTTTTTTGTTATCTATTACCTGCTTTACAATTACAACGATACATTCTTAGACATTCTTTCAACCGTCATCTTCCGTTTGTTTATGTAAACGGAGAGAGAGAGAGAGAGAGAGAGAGAGAGAGAGAGAGAGAGAGAGAGAGAGGGCTTGGGGGATGGTTTGGGGAGAAGGCTCATTTAATGGTGTTTCTATCCCCTCTCCATCTTGTTCCTTAGAACTCACCACCCATATCCCCACCGATAGCACCCATTCATCCTCCACAATCATCTCAGCCTCTCCTGATATAACACTCTTCATATTTTAAAATGTGTACAAACTTGTGTACAATTGTTGAAGAAACTGCTTAAAAGCAATGTTCGAGCTAAACATGCACAAACATGCATCATGGGAACTGCTTTTTCAGCCCTTGCAGTGCAGGCGGAAACAGATTCCGGTGCGCAGTGTTTGAATAAAGTCTTGTAACTTTTTCTTCCTATAAAAGTAGGAGATGCCGTCTGCGTCAGCATTGTGATGCTTCTCTAAACATTGTCAAGTTCAGTCCACGCACCGGTCCACATTTTCTCCGTCTTTAAAATGCGTCTGAGATCGAGATAAAATTTGCGAGAAAGGAAAAAAAAAGTTTCATCTACGCTAAGAAATTACTATTTGCTTATAGATTCGTACAGTTTTTGTGTCTAATATTTGCCGATTTTGAATATAAATGTCGGTTTTAAAAGATCGTCTGCTATAATAATAAATGGTTTATCTCCCTTATGGTTTGTCTTAATTGGAAGGTTCGTGGAAGGTTCATGGAGGTTCAAAAACTTCTTTTCGAGTTCTCAGATCCCGAACATAGCTTCCTGTACCTTTTTTGTTTGTCCACAAGGTTCAGCAACTTAGGCTCGGAATCTGAGAATCGCGAAAAAAAAGTTTTTCGACGTCCACAAATCTTTTACGAACCTTTCAACGAAAACAGGCCATTAGGATACAGGAGCTATCGCAAATAGATAAAAAAAAAAAAAAAAAAAAAAAAAAAACGTTGCGGAGTACGACCAAAATACTTACACTGTTACAGGCGTTGTTGTGAATTACAGAAGTCAGAGCGTTGTTGTGCCTGTGGTATACTTGATAATTAAATCAAGGACACCTTTGCTAAACACCCGCCGTGACGTTATCAGGAAGCTCAATGGCATTTTAAGCTGCATACACGTTCACGGGAGAGCTTTCACCGCAATACATTTAAATTATTAGATTTTTTCATAATTATTCTATCTTACGTTAAAGTTTTAAAATGTGACGTCGGACTCACTTTAAAAACCACGTCTTTTATGTTTTGCCCTTCAAATACCAATCCTGAATGTTTGTGATCATTGTCCAACTTCCCCTCTGTTGAGACGCTTTGCGCTAGACTGTCAAGCCCATGCTTCCGCCAAAATAGTTACGGCCTAAAACACAAAAACAAACTAAATCTCAGCTTTAGAACTTCTATTTCTATAAAGGACAAATATATTTGTTGAATTTTTTAATAAAGGAAATTCGCACAGGAGATGTAGTTTTATTTTCGATGCCAGTGTTCAAATGGCAATTATATGTTTCTAAGCAATTAAAGGAGGAATTTAGACAAAATCGGGTTTACAAATAGTCCTAATATTAAATTTTATGGACAACGTCTGGACACGAAAATTGTTTTCTTATTGGTTCGTGCCATTAAATCGACACTTTGGTCTCCGTGTTGGTTCGAAAAGCAGTAAAAGTCAGGGATGAATGTTAGGAATCTTTTTAAGTGGCCTTTCTGTTGATGTTACTTTTTTTTAATTATCATCATAGAAAAGTGAATTGCGATCTAACGGACAACGGAGACAAAAAGGTTTGGGTAAATCACAAATAATATAAGTGCATCTCATAAAGAGATGGAACTGGAATTTACTGACAGCACACTGGGTATATACCTTAATAGTTGCTGTCCTCTGTGGAATGAAGGAATGATATGAAAGATCTATCTCAATTTTTCAACAAAACATAGAATACTTAATAGCTTACATTTGTAAGTGCTCACCTTGTATTTTTGGTTGAAATTGTTTTCCCCAGTGTTGGGATTCATGCTTTTTGTTTGGAACTGTTTATGCGCTTAATAAATTTCATTCATTCGTACGTTCATAAACTATTTCACGGTGTTATCAGCTCGTCAATTTTATCAGTTGATATTGCTGAAAATCAACTGACTCATCGTCCTAAGTGTAAGCAGAAGCCTGAATGAAGTCCTCAGGGAAAAAAAACAGCCAATAAAAAGAATGGTCCATTTTTTATGTCAAAATTCAAGCTACAAAGATTTCCTCGTAAAAGAATTGTTTTGATTATCCAAACAAGATTTTAGTTCAGTTATTCTTGAGTTAAGGCAAAAAGTGTGTTTTAATAACAACAAAAAAGCGAAATTCGATGCAATGGGCTGACTCATACAGAGGCTTGACACCACCTCCAGAACCTATGGAATGGAAATAAGTGCAGAGAAGACCAAAATGATGACCAAGAACACCAATGGCATCAACATGGACATCAAAGTCCAAGGTCAATTCCTCAACATCCAAGTGCATAGCTTGAAATATTTAAGGAGCCATTGTATCAGACATTGGGTCCCGACAGGAAGTCCTCTCCAGGATCGCACAAACAGCTGCTGCCCTGAAAAGGTTGAAGCACATTTGGATAGACATGACCATCAGTTTATACTCCAAGGTAAGGCTGTTGCGCTCCCTTGTCATCTCCATCTTCCTATACGCTTGCGAAACATGGACCCTCACAGCAGATCTACAACGAAGAATACAAAGCATGGAGATGAGATGCTACAGAAGATTTCTGGGCATTTCCTATACCCAGCACATCACCAACGAGGAAGTCCGACAGACTCTCATAAAAACCATTGGATAACACGATGATATGCTCTGACAGTGGTGAAGAAACGCAAAATCGCTTTATCTTATCTAGCCGTTTGCTGCTGACGTTGTTGTTGTTGTTGTTGTTGTTGTTGTTGTTGTTGTTGTTGTTGTTGTTGTTGTTAAAGAAACATAATAACTCTATTGACATTAATCTTTGCTGTAGATCAAATATGAAAGGAAACTGGAGGCATGCCACAAACTTAGGTCATGTTCCTATTAGGTTTCGTCAAAATCCGTCCTGTGGTCCTTAAAGGTCAACCACAGTGCTCGGTCAAAAAGTTTCTGCTGAAAGAACTTTACTAAATAATACCAGATGCAAAAAATTCGGTAAGCAAAGCTCTACCGTTTAATAGATATCGATCACTGAAAGTGGGATTTCCTACCTGTAATTAAGGGTAAGGGAAGTAATAATCTAAAACGCAGCTATCGCTGATCTCCCCTCGCAGTGACGTCAGCAGCTGTAGACAATGGCCGACTGCGAAGAAGTTACAAGCGAGACAAGCAGTGTTTCTTCACTCGGACTGTCGTGTTACAGCAGTGCTCTCTTCTGTTAGAAACGAATTCGACCCCCGAGTACTAATTGTAATAATAAACAAATAATTATACGAGCTAGACCAGTGAATTCCCTTTTCTGAAAAGCTCCTCTGACGTTCCTGACACCCGGCAAACTGATAGCAGACGATGGATGTGTAGTAGCCACTGTGACTGTAGTTGAAGTTGAAGCAGTACTAGTAGGCCTACTACTAGATTTTAGATTTTAATTTTTTAGATTTTAATGCTTTATTGTCCCTTTTTATCGGGAAATTCTGGGCCGCCTCCCCTGTGGAAGGCGTAGTCGCAGCCTGTGGCGCGCCCAAACCCAACCTACCTAACATTAGTTGTGATTTTTTTAAAATTTAGAAATTCTTTAAATTTTTGAAATTTTTTGAAATTTTGCTGGGGGAGCAAACCGGAGTACCCGGAGAAAACCCCCGAGACGTTGCCCGAGTCGAAAGTAAATAATATTCGGAGAAACATAACGCCCCGATGCAGGATCGAACCCACGCCTGTCAGGCGCCATTGGTTTCTGGCCTGTGGACAAGGCAAGTTAGTCCCGCCTTAGCCCACTTGGCCACAACGCTACTAGTAACTTGAATCACTGTTGCTGTTGTTGAGGCGCTTGTTGCAATGGCACACGGACTTTGGATCGTTGGAACAGAGCCAGGCTTTAATGTCTGTATTGTTTTCATCCCAAATCTCCGCATTAAAGTGGCACTTGGGGGAGGGGGGGGGGGTAGCAGTCTTCAGCGAAGTGTTTTGCGCAAATTGCTGACGACGCAGTTGGTGTCCCGTACTTCGGACCGAAGTTTACACGCTTTTCCTGCACGAATCTCACCCACGTATTTCGCACTTCTTCGTTTTTTGGAAACCTATGCAATGTTAACCCATCCGCTTGTTTGTTTGTACAACCACCAACGGCACTATATAGGCCACTGCTCTTCGTTTTCCTGCGTTTTGGTAGAGAAGGGGCACTATCGGACTCCATATTGTCTCCAGCAGTTGACGTCACGAGCCATGTGGTCACGTGAGCGGGCTTTTCGAAGGTGCAAAAGTTTATTCGAAGTAGATTTTATTAAATATTAAAAAAAGGCAGTATTTTTCGGAAAAAAAGTTTTTGGCATGTGACTTCTTTTATTATGTAGATATTTTGTGCTCAGTTTTATGTTTAAATGATTTTGACCTTTAAAATTTAGGGGTCCAAACGATCGACCGACGAACATATCGACATGTTTTTCGTTCTGATTCCCCCCGATTATTTAAAAGTATTTCTTGATAAGTTTGAAAGTACAAAACCAACCCAGACTTTACCAACTGAATATTTAATTACAGCAATTTTGGTGTCAAGCAAGGGTGTGGGCAATAAATTATTAGCGTAATACCTATAGAGATACAAATGTTATACATATTTAAAATGGAGGTCTCCTTGTTTATTAAGATCTTATTAGGCCACCGCCGTAGTTCAAGGTAGAGCTTTCGCCTGGCACACCGACGGCCCAGGTTCGATTCCCGTGAAGATAAATGTAGCCATTTTCGCTGTCCATCTTAGCGGGGGAAAATATACTGTAAAACTGAGGTGCACCAAAAACATCAACATAAACACACTAATTCATAAGAATAAGGCTTCTCATAAATTTGTCTTTGTTCTTATGCAAACATAAAATACCATGTAACATTACTTTTATTGAGAGCAGGATCCTATAATACAAATAAAATAGAAGTAATATTCTTATTTTAATGTCTCAAAATAAAAATATGTAAACTTTTAATGAAAATTTAAAATCGCGAGGAAGGTTTTGTATTATACTTCAAATTTTGCAGTAAGTCCAGTGTGGTTTTGTCACTTTATTTTTGGATGTCTGTCTCAAATTAATCTGACAGTAAGTCTCCTGCTTGGTTTTGTCGATTTATTTAACAAGGACTTTTTTTCAGAAAAAAATTTAACAGAAAAAAGTAAAGATTATTTTCAAAATAATCTAACAGAAGCAAGCAAGTCCCTTTTACTATTTTGTTAATATTTTTTATCAACGCTCATAATTATTTGTGTACATAAGCAAGCAAGTTTATACAATCTATTAAAACTTCAAAGTTATTGTAGCTCCTCAGTTCGGTCTTTGCTTGCACCCAGTTATTATGGTTTTGCATCCTCCTGTGTGGTTGAAATTTAAGTCCTAAAGGCAAGACATTCCGGAACGGAAAAACGTGTTTTACTTACTCGGTTTAGTCAGATCACGGCAGAATGGATACTGACGTAAATTTACATAAATAATTTAATTCAATTCAGTTCAATAATTTTGTTACGTTGAAACGTGCACGATATTGAAACGTGCACGATAGTACGTGTGAGACGCGCACGATAGTACGTGTGAGACGCGCACGATAGTACGTGTGAGACGCGCTCGATAGTACGTGTGAGACGCGCACGATAGATCCGATCGTTTTGTTTTGCAAAGCATGCAATAATAGAGTGTATTTACCTTTGATTTAATTTTGCGTTGTAGTTGGAAGAAGCTTTGTATAATGTTGATAATTTTCGTTGGGTCGATATTATTGGAGAATTTTCTAGGGTTGCTTGTTTACTATCGAACGAAGCGTGTGGATAGATCTGGTGGTAGCTTCGAGATGTTCTAACCTAAATAGGGTTATATGACGTAAGACAGTGAAGACGAATTTCATTGTGATTGGTTATAAGTGCATCAAGCTGGAACATTCGAACGTTCTCTCGAGTATAGAGAGTCAATATATAGGTACCGCACTGGTTCAGTTCAAAGAGAGATAGTGGAAAAAGCAATTGAGCGATTGTATGCAGTTGTTGATGTACGCTGAATAAAGTTGGAAAACTTCATACGACGACTCCTGCGTTGTTGCTGAGTGAACAGGTTGCATGGATAAACGAATCCGAGTTACACTTATCAGGATTCAAGCATTGGGGCTGAATCAACTACTGATAAAAACCAACAACGAGTGTAACAAATGTATTTTAACGTTTTTAAACATACATGTGATTTTCGGCAGTATTAGCATTCCTACGCATGGACCCACAAACATTGAACTAAATTCAATAATTTGATTTATTGTCCAGTAGGCCCGTACCTCGTAAAATGGTCGCCGTTGTTTTCACTATATTTTAAGGCGAACAGGCTATTTCAAGCAGTATCGTTCAATGAATACAAATAATTAAGAATTCAAACAAACTTTGTTCGTAGGCTTTATCGACCTACACGAATTTCATTGTACAAGGGGTGTTTCGTTTCTTTCGAACACTTTCAGCATTGCTCCAAGTTTTGTATGCTAGTGTATAATTTATAAAGAATACTTTTTTGTATCCGTCCTGAATGTATTATTAAATTATCGGCGTAACTGTTAAATATTTACAAAAATAATACAACTTTGTTAGAATATATTTCATATGCGCGTGACTACGATGTGGAAACATGCACCCATCATGCAAGGGCAATTGAAATGGATACCCGTCGCGCACCGCCATCGCATACCGACCGTTCAAAACCGTTAACCGCGCCACTTCATCATCCACGATTGTCCCATCTGCGTATCAAGTCACAGCAGGATGACTGAATTATTGAAAATTCCATTCCAGCCAGGGACCACCGCGCAGTAAGTACTGCATGAAAGTGAAAGCATGAAAATGAGGAGTGTTTGACGGAATTCTTTGCAAAGATACGGTCTGTGCCATTCGTGCCGTTTCAATATATGGCCTATATAGCCAGCCAGCCTGTTACGATTGAAACGCACACAATAGATCCGATCATTTTTGTTTTGCAAAACTCCGATGGTATGGCCATGTCACCAGAGCATCAGGCCTTGCAAAGACCACCCTGCAAGGCACAGTGCAAGGAGGCAGAAGAAGAGGGAGACGGAAAAAGAGGTGGGAGCACAACATTCGAGAATGGACTGGCTTGATACTGAACGAAGCAGTGATGGTTGCTGAGGACAGTGAAAGATGGAGTACGCTGGTTAAACGATCATCTGTGGAACCCCAACGACCTTCGAGTTACTGGATAGGATAGGATATGATAGGTTAGGATAGGATAGGATAGAAAGCATGCAGTGATAGCGTGTATTTACCTTATATTTGATTTTGAGCTGCTGCTAGAAGAAGTTTTGTATAAAGTTTATAATTTTCGTCGGTCAGTATTGTTGAGATTTTTCTGGAATTACTTGTTTATTATCGACCGAGAACCTTCCAGAAGGGTTAGGTAATAGCTAAGCGATTCTTCTAGCTTAAGGAAGGTTCTATGACGTAAGACAGTGCGTAGTTCCGGTGACGAATTTTGTTTTGATTGGGTGTTATTGCGTCATGCTGGAATGTGCGAACTGTTTCTTGATTATAGAGAGGCTATATAGGTAATGCACTGTCTGCTAGATCGTCCCCTATACGCTTATGTGTCCGGGGACGTTAATCTATTTAACTAACTAACTTGATGATGATGATCATTGTTGTCACGGTGGCGACGTGGTGATTTGTCCTTAACGCTGATGCAATAGGACTTTTACTTCGTTATTCCATTCCATTGTGGGATGATCTTTGAAGTGATTTTCGGAAAGCGATCTTGTATGCAGTTGTTAATGTTTGTTGAATACAGTTGGAAAACTTTATACGACTCCGTACCTTGTTGCTGAGTGAACAGGCTGCGTGGATAAACGAATTCGAGTTACACATATCAAGATTCCAGCATCGGGGCTGAATCAGCTATTGATAAATAACGGTGTAACACAGCCCTGGCTATCTGGTTAGGTGGAAAAGTTCAAGCTTGGTTGCGAAAACACACAGGCAGTCAGCCAGCGCTGATGGAGCATACGAGACTGCTTGAGCATCTATTGAGAACGGAAATGTATTACCATTTTAGACATTCGGATTAGGGAGGTGGGGGTGCTTCTGTCGGTGAGACGGGAAAAGGGAAGAACGAGGAGGGACTTATCAACAATGGTTAAAAAAAAAAGCATTCCATTATTTGGTTATAAACTAAAGTCCTTCCTCTATCAGTAGATTACTTCCATGGAATTAAACGCAGGGTTTTAAAGATCCTGACGTTCATGTTCTAAACAGGTGAGTGCCGGCTACACAAATATACCCAGCATGCACTAGGTCCATTCTTCCCGTCCCCTGTCGCCTAGGATTGTGCTCAGTCCTCTGGGCGTCAGACTATGCGCCAAAAGGTTGCAATTGGTCGCCTCGGGCGGCTTGAATTAGATCCTGTATCAGCCAGCTCCTTGAGCGGCTCTTGAGCTGGAAAAGCGCTATATAAAAGTGATTAAATAAAAAATAAAATAAGTTTAATTTCTTATCATCACTCCCCTCCCCCTACATACTCACCACACCGCCCACTTTCCACATCTCCTATCCCATCATATATTTTAGCGAAATTCTTGTCTAATGTTTATGTGTATAGATCACTCAAGTCTCAGTCAAGAAAACTGACACATTTCACATTCGTGGTTAGCTGTGGATTGCAGGATTACTCAGAAAACTTCGGATATATTTAAGCGTTATGTCAGAACAATTAGAATAGAGTTTGGGGTGAAGTGACTATTATAGATTGACAGGCAAGATCTGATTAAAGTTTCTACTCCAGAACTGCAAAAACTCTTTTTGTAGAACCGCTTTCAAGCATACTTCCTATAACAACAAAACAACATAACTGCATTGTTTTTCTGTTATTTTTGTTTGCATTATGTTCAAGAGAAAAGGTTGAAAATTATGTAGATGTATATTGTTTATCTCTATGTTGTAAATAAACAATTTTTGCACTGTACAAAAAACAACTACAACGCAAAAAACACACTAAAAATGTTCGTCTGCAGAGTTAACATATAGTGGTTAACTATGCACAAATTGGCCAATCAAAAGCATTTGAGATTCAAAAAACAAAATGGCTGATGAGATGAAAACGCTGTCCAAATCACTGGCGGGTGCGTTCTGATTTGCAACGATCGAAGTGTTTCTAGTGCTAGAACATCGACGCGTTATGAGGATGGGCTGGATGACGTCAGGGTTAAGGGTTTGATCTGGAAGAAGCATGAACATTGGTTTAACGTCCACTTCCACCATTGGCAATATGGCAGACGGGGATAACCATCACAAGAAAGATCAACAAACAAATCAACGAATCAACACTGAACCACCAGAGCAATCATACTGCTAATAGGGACAGTGAAAATGGACATTTTTATCTTGCCAACCAAGGGATTCGAACCTGGGTCATCGGTGTGCCAGTCGAACGCTCTGCCACTGAGCTACGGCGGTGGGAGGAAAACGAAGCTTTACGTCCTATTGCGTAAGCGTTAAGGACGAATCACCACGTCGACACCTTGACACCAATGATCATCATTCTATCTATGATGGCCTACGCCGCGAGTTACCAGTATCACGAGATAATTGAAATTTGGTGGTTTGTGATCGAGAGAGAGAGAGAGAGAGAGAGAGAGAGAGAGAGAGAGAGAGAGAGAGAGAGAGAGAGAGAGAAAAGTCGAAGCTGAAGTCGAAACCTTTAATAGGATAATAGCATTAGGTCCTTTGGACCTGTCTTACAGTTAGTCCTTAATAAACAATGGAAAACAAACAAAATAAATAACATAAAATAATTTGAAACAAACATTCCTCAACTACGGTAACAAATCACTAAGCAAATTAATGCATTTTAATACACATAGTCTTACCCTTCTTCCCCTCCCCATCCATCTCCTCCTCTCTCCGCACACACAAGCACACACACACACACACACACACACACACACACACATACACATGTAAATTCATATATTCTTAGTAACTTAAATTGTGGCAGGGTATGGAAGAACAAAGAGGTAAGCCTATACAATCATCTTAAATATTAAGAGCAAAGTGAGCTTACATATTTATGGAGCCTTGTTTTAAAAGATGGTAATGATTTACTTTTCTTGACCTCTTCTGGTAGAGAATTCCACTTGCGTGGACCAGAATAGGACAGAGATGTTTTAAATATGTCTAAGCGTGGTCTTGGAAATGTTAAATTATGTTGTGAAGATGAATAACGAGGTGATGACTTGCTAAAAAGTGCTTTTAAATAAGCAGGAGCTCTATTCGCGTGTGTGTGCTTGTGTGATGTTTTTTAATTTTTTTTTTTTTTTGAAATGGTTTATGATACATTTTTTGAGTTTCTTTATGCTGCCTCATAAACTTATAATGTAATTGCCCTTTGGGATGAATAAAGTTGTATTGTATTGTATTGTATTGTTAATTATTTTATACATTAAAACGGCTTTATCGTAATTTAGGTGTTTGTTAAGGGGGAGCATGCCAGCTATTTTCAATTTTGAATCAGTTGTGATGGAAGCGTTGGGGATAACTAATTTTGCATCTCTGCGGTGAATAGAATTAATTTTTTTGAACAAGGCTTCACTGCAGCCGTCCCATATTGTTGATGCATAATCAATGTGAAATTTTTTAGCATCTGCAGTTATGATAGACTGAAGCTTAGACAACATAAATAATTTTGTTGAGAAAGTTTTACAAAGATGTTTAATTTGTGAATGCCAACTGAGTTTGTTATCTATGATTACGCCTAAAAGTTTATGGCTTTCAACCTGTTTGATATTTTTTCCATTCACTACTAAATCAAGAGAAAGCGGAGCTCGCTGATGCTTTTGTCTAGTTGTTATTAACATAGCTTTTGATTTAGCTGGATTCAGTGACATAGAGTTTAAACTGCACCAGTCAGCAACACTGTTAAGGGCACATTGTAGAGATTGCTGAATTTCAGCTATGTTACTGCCTTGAGTTTGTAATGTTGTATCGTCGGCTAGCATATGACACTCAACAGAATTATCTGCGAGATGTAAAGGTAAGTCGTTAATATAAACACAAAATAAAACAGGACCTAAAAAGATCCTTGAGGAACCCCATGCTTGATTTGGCCTACAGAGGAATTTTTACCATGGAGATGTACGAATTGACGAAGTCCGACAGACCATCACACAAGCTATTGGACAACACGACGACCTGCTCACAGTGGTGAAAAAACGGAAACTCCGATGGTATGGCCACGTCACCAGATCATCAGGTCTTGCAAAGACCATCCTGCAAGGCACAGTGCAAGGAGGTAGAAGAAGAGGGAGACCGAAAAAGAGGTTGGAGGACAACATTCGAGAATGGACTGGTTTGACACTGAGCGAAACCATCAGGGTTACTGAGGACAGGGAAAGATGTACTACGCTGGTTAAACGATCATCTGTGGTGCCCCTACGACCTCCGAGTTACGGGATATGATAGGATAGGATAGGATAGGATAGATGTACGAATTGCGTCCGCTGACTAAGATATGAATGAAAAAAATCCAAGGAAACAGAGCCATTGAGATACAGTTCTAGCTTTTGGAGCAGTATGTAGTGATTAACGAGAGAGAGAGAGAGAGAGAGAGAGAGAGAGAGAGAGAGAGAGAGAGAGAGAGAGAGAGAGAGAGAGAGAGAGAGAGAGAGAGAGAGAGAGAGATGTTAAATAAAACTGAATGTACTGTTCTGAATGCATTGTGTTCATCGTAGTATTTTACACACGACTGCGCGATAAAAGGGTCGAGATAATTAAAATAAACTCATTACATGCGAAGTTCATCAGTGCGGAGGGGCCCTGACAATGATGTTTATTCACAGTTTTTTCGTCGAATACTCATTGTTTCTACTATAGCTTGTCAGCGGTTGCGTAACGCTGCGTAACATAAAACTGGCCGCATTCAACGCTCGCTGTAGGCTACAACCTCCAGACTGTGGCGTAACGCATGACCCCGGGTCAACGTTCATGATCCTTTTAGAAGAAACCTATGGCGGCCTACTAGCGCCAAAACCGAGAGTTACCAGTGCACGAGATAATTGAAATTAACACGTGTTCTGTGTAATTTACAGAGATACCGGTAATCCAGGGGCGGATTTTGGGGGTGTGCACTTGTGCACGTGCACACCCCCCTAGCGGCCAAAAAAAGATTTAAAAAAGGAGGGAGAAAATGATAAAAAAAGAAGATCAAAAACTGTACTATTTCTCACTCACCACACAATTTCATGTACCTCCAAATTAGTTTTTTTTTAAATATTATTTTTATATTTTTTATTCATCCGATCTAGATCTAAAGATATTTCTTGTACATGCATCAAGTCAGTTTTGAATAAAACTGATCTGAGTGGCTATTTCTTGTTTTATTTGCAGTTACCTTACCTGTCTTTTTATAAACCTTTATGCAAGATGTTCTGCTATTGTAAATTTTATCATCAGAGTTTGCAGAGGGGTGTGTGTGTAGGGGTGGGGGTGGAACTAAAAGAGGACTTTTAGCACAAAGCAATACTGTTTTCAGTCCTCAAAATAATGCCCAGAATGCACCATCTTGCACAGATTTTAACCATTATTTTCACAATTTTCAGGTGGGGCATGCCCCCAGACTACCCTATAGTTCACTTTTCTGCTTCGCAGGCTCGCGCTTTTGGCTTCGCCACTTCCCCTTAATGGTTTCAGGGAAGAGTGCACACCTCCTCAACTATGGCAAAATCCGCCCCTGCGGTAATCCACAGTGTTAATTAATAATTATCAGTATATGCCATGCTTTTCTAGCGCCAAAACCTGATAATTACAAATATCATGAGATAATTACAAATATCATAGGAAAATTACAATTATTAAGGCAAGGCAAGTTTATTCCAGAAAAAAAACATTAAGGACACATGGAAATCGTTAAAATAATATACACACACATGCAAAATAATTAATTACATAACATTTGAATTTTTTTAAATTAAGGGATAATTAAAATTATCATTTTAAAAAATTCCAATTTCTTAGCGTGATCATGTTTAATTTTTGCTCTAGCAATCCGTCTGGAAATGGTCCAAAGCCGAAAATTGTAATATTCACTAGATAATTACAATTTTTACGTTTTAATTGCAAATAAGTCGTTGATATTTGTATTTATTCCATAATATTTCTAATCATCAGGCATTGGCGCTAGTAGATAACAGATAACAGAACTTTATTTTGCCAGGTGACAAGCACGAGGAATACACTTTGATGTTGGCACACATATTTATACTAAACACAATAACAAAGCCAACCACACCTTCGCGCAACCATCCACTTGCTGACACACTCACACAAGACTAGGAATAATGCTGACTGGAATATAGTAGAAACAGAATGATCAAATCCAACAGACACACACATCCACACACACGTGCGCGCTCTTCTCCGTTATCTCTCGCTCTTTCAATTCTCTTCTCTTATCTTACACACTCTACATGCAGCTATAAATTCTCTCTCTATCACTTCCTCTACTCACTCTCTCTGTCTCTCTTTTCCTCTTTCTTTCTGTCTTTCTTTCACTCACTTCCCCCCCTTCCCTCCCTACCTCTCTCTCTCTCTCCCTCTCTCTCTCTCTCTCTCTCTCTCTCTCTCTCTCTCTTATGCATAAGTCACTGAGATAGTCCGGGATCATCGGGTGCTAGACAAGGAGCTGAGGTTTGTCACTGCTTATGGAAAAAAAGCTGTTCTTGAAGCGGCAGGTACGGGTCTTCATAGTTCTGAGCCTTTTGCCAGATGGAAGCAGCTCGAAGAGGTGGTATCCGGGGTGGGAGGCATCATCCACTATCTTTCTGGCTCTGCTCATCAGGCGTTTGGTATAGATAGAGGCCAGAGAGGGGAGTTCGGTGTCAATGATCTTACTGGCAGCGGAGACAATATGGTCTAGTTTTTCTTTCTGTTGCTGGGATGCACCCCCATACCACACACAGATGGAAAATGTTAGAACACTTTCTACCACTGAGCGGTAGAACAGGGTGAGGATTTCCTTCCTCAGGCCAAATTCTTTGAGCTGCCTGAGAAAGTACATCCTCTGCTGTGCTCGCTTGATGATGGAGTCGGTATTGAGATCCCAGGTGAGGTCGCAGGAAATGAGTGAGCCCAGAAACTTAAATGACTCAACTGTCTCGATGGGCTGGCCGTTGATGAAGAGGGGGTCAATGGGAGTGGCGTTCCGACGAAAGTCGATCACCATCTCTTTGGTCTTGGAGGCGTTCAACTCGAGACTGTTGTAATTGCACCATGACACCAGCAGGTCGACTTCCTGCCTGTAGGCTGACTCATCTCCATTGGATATGATGCCCTCAACGGTGGTGTCATCGGCACACTTTACGAGTTGAACTGCCTCGTGATGGGAAGGTGCAGTCGTTGGTGTACAGGCAGTATAGAAAAGGAGACAGGACACACCCCTGAGGTGCGCCTGTGCTCATGGTCAGGAACTGCGAGATGTTGCTGCCTATTTTCACTGACTGGGGGCGGTTGAGGAGGAAGCTCAGAATCCAGAAAGAGATGGAGGGAGAGAGGTTGAAGAGCTGAAGCTTGTCTTACAAGGTCTGGGGGACGATGGTGTTGAAAGCAGACGAGTAGTCTACGAAGAGGAGGCGGGCGTAGCGATTAGGGGTTTCTAGCAGCTGGAGGATGAAGTGAAGGGCCAGGGCGACGGCATCGTCGACAGACCGGTTAGCTTGGTAAGCAAACTGGCAAGGGTCTAGTTTGCCCTTGGTAGCGGACTGGAGGTGCTTGAGTACCAGGCGCTCCAGCACTTTCATCACCAACGAGGTCAGGGCCACAGGGCGGTAGTCATTGAGGGAGCTAATTTGGAGTTTCTTGGGAACAGGTACGATGGTGGAGGTCTTGAAACAGCGGGGGGCAGTGGACAAGAGAAGGGAGGAGTTGAAAATCTGGGTAAAAACTGGAGCCAGTTGGGAGGAGCAGTGTTTGAGGGTGGGTGCTGATACTCCGTCAGGACCACCTGCCTTTCTACTGTTCTGCCTCTTGAAGAGAGACTCCACCTCCGACTCTGTGATGGTGAAAGGTGGAGGCTGGTGGGAAGCAGAATCAGGGGAGACTGTGAAAGGGATGGTGTTCTGTCTGTCGAATCTGGCATAGAACTCGTTCAGCTTATCTAGGAGCTGCTTGTCGTCAGCATCAGCTTGGCGTCCTTTCTTCTTGTAGTCTGTTATGGTTTGCAGACCTTGCCAAACTGCCCTGATGTTGTTGGACTGAAAGTGGGCCTCTAGCTTTTTCTTATAATCCCACTTTGCACGTCTGATGGCCTTTTCTAACTCATATTTGGCCCTTTTGTAGCTGATCTTGTCGCCGCTTCTATGGGCTTCTTCCTTTGCTCTCAGGCTTGACTTGAGGCTGTTGTTGAACAATGGCTTGTCATTTGGCCAAGATCTGACTTCTTTTGCTGGAATGCAGCCTTGTTCACAGAAACTAATGTAGGAAGTTACCACATCAGCTTGCTCATGGATGTCAGCACAGGAGGTGGTCAGTGCCTGCCAGTCCGTACAGTCAAGACACGCCTGTAGTTCCTGGATATAGTCTTGATTCCAGCGCTTGACAGTACGGACCTGTGGTTTGCCTGACTTTAGTTTCTGGCGGTAGGAGGGAAGAAGGAACACCATCACGTGATCAGATCGGCCGAATGGGGGGCGGGGTATAGAGCGGTAAGCGCCGCTAATTGTGCTGTAGCACAGGTCAAGGGTCGCTTTCTCTCTCGTTGCACATTTGACGTGTTGTTTAAACTTGGTCTGTTGTTTTCTCAAGTCAGCATGGTTGAAATCACCCAGAACGATAACGCGACAGTCAGGGTGTGAATTTTCAATGTTTGTGATCTGTTTGGAAAGTTCTTTGATGGCAGAAATAGCGTGCGCTTTGTCAGGGACGTAGACGCCAACCAAAACAATGGAGGAAAACTCTCGTGGAAGGTAGAAGGGTCGACACTTTACAGTGAGAGTTTCAAGGTCGGGTGCACAGTGTTTGGATAAGATAGACACATCTGTACACCATCGGTCGTTGATCATAAAACAAATGCCGCCACCTGACTTTTTCTGTGAATCGTCAGGCGTGCGATCGGCGCGATGAAGCGAAAAGCCGTCGGGTTGTACTGCAGCGTCGGGAGTAGAGGGAGACAACCACGTTTCCGTGAAGCAAAACACCGAACAATCAGTAAAGTCTCTTTGAATGCTTATTAGGTAGCGCAACTCATCTTTCTTGTTGTCTAGGGATCTTACATTTGACAAACAGATGGCAGGGAGGGGAGGGCGTGAGGCGCGTTGGCGAAAACCAACGATCGAGCACTCCAGCTCGTTTACCTCTCTTGCATGTGCGGCGACCGGGCGAAGCTGCCACGTGGTTTTGATACGCGCCGGCGTGTGTACGAAGAATGTCGAAGGGAAAAGTGAACAGTTCTGGTCTGTACTCACAATCAGCAAAATCACGGATGAAAAGTAGATGTTCTCTTGAATATTTCAGCACACATACAGTCCTTTCAAAGCAGATACACAACACTATCAGTCCAAAACACACAACCAACATCTTGTCGCCCTGTATCGGCGCCATCTTAAACATATTTATTTAATCGTTCTTATATAGCGCTTTTCCAGCTCAAGAGCTGCTCAAGGCGCTGGCCGATACAGGATCTAACTCAAGCCGCCCGAGACGCCCACCCGCAGCCTTTGGGCGCATGGTCTGACGCCCGGAAAACTGAGCACAATCCTGGGCAGCCAGGGATGGGGGAGAAGGACCTAGGTGCATGCTGGGTGTTTTCTTGTCACCGGCACTCACCCGTGTAGGACATGAGCGTCAGGATCTTTAAAGTCCGTTATGATGGAATGTATGCGACACAGACTAGACCTCGGTTTATACTCTCATCCGAAGGAGTAGGAAAACAGGAGTAAAGTGTCTAAAGTGTCATTACGGAAAGACCGTCATAATGTGAATTACACAGAACACATTTTATATACTATTATCACGGATACCTGTAAATGCACGTTTTGGTGCTAATAAGCCGCCTTAGTCAGAATTAAGCATGATCACCTATAGTAATTATTAAGTGAAAATTGTAATTAATTTGTGATAATTACAATTTTTGGTTTTGGTGCATTTCCAGGCAGATTGCTAAAGCCAAAACTGAAAATTAAACATGATAACGCGAAGATATTTTTCTTTTTAAAATGATAATTGTAATTATCACTTGATAATTGTAATTATCCCATGAATTTTGTAATTATCTCATTATATTTGTAATTTTTAGGTTTTGGCGCTAGTGGGCTGTCATAGAAAGCGGCCTATTGCAATGACGTTTTATATGATATTATTGAGGCCATACACATCCACTATATTTAGCATATAGAAAAATGAAATCTGATGCCCATTTGCGATTGTGATTTGCGGGCGTCAGTTGAACAAATTCCCAAGGAAGGGCAAGCTTAGAACATGGAAACGTATGATTTAATACAGCAAGATTACATCGTTAACAGATTTATCCGTACACGATCTTCATAGAATATTCTATGTTGCCAGATTCCATATCAATGCTTTATGTCAGATAGGACCGTGGAATGAACATGCATATCTATATTATATTATGTGCTGGATCTGGAAATGACGAGGGAGAGAATTTTAGGGGTGAGAATACAGTGACAACTAGATGGCAAGCTATTCAAATGTACTTTCAGACAAATACATGTAACCAAAAAATAAACATTTTCAAAAGTATTAATTTTCTTGGCTGTTGTTGTTGTTTGTAGATTATAGTCACACGACACTTTCGCATATAGGTGACTACTGGACCGATTTATACTGACACCAGCGGGCCAGTTGTTGGTAAAGGGGAAAATAATATGATCACACGTTGACCAATCCGGGATTCGAACCAGCGACCTTTCGGTTACTAGCAAGACGCTCTTACCAACTGAGCTACCCGGCCCCACTTTGCTGTCTTGTGACTCGGCTTTATATGGACGAAGCAAAAGGAGAAAGTAGAATTACATTACATGATTATTGCTTTAGGTCCAGCGGACTCTTCCGAGCCAATACAGGACCGGACAACCCCTGATCAGCATAAAAAAAATCTGATGAAAAACCCTAGTGGTAAAACTGAATACTCTCCACCAGCCAGACACTTTACAATAAAGACATCCCACGCAGGGGACGCTGAGGCTATACTCTAATTTATCGAACCCCCGTTTACAAAACCAAAATAGAATACAAACATCATTATAAATTATCAACAAAACACATACATATAAAATGCCTACATTGCTAAATAATAACATCATAGGAAGCCCTAGTGACCACCTGGCAGAAAGCGTCCAATATTCCCAAGCTGATCCAACAGACCTCACACACAAATAAGGAGTCTTATCCAGGAAGAGTTTTCAAGAAAATAGGCAGGTGATTGGTCTAGCGAAGAAGAAGATAGTACAGCAGATTGATAGAACAGAGCAGGAATGAGAAAGATCAAAGGAGAAAGGCAGCGACAGTGGGAATTTAAAGCACTACATTTCCAGTTAGTTAGTGAGTTATATAGATTAACGTCCCCGGACACATAAGCGTATAGGGGACGAATTAATAACTATACATTTCCAGAAAGTGGGGCTACTATATGAAACCCCCGGCACCAAAACGGGGGTAGAAAATATAATGAAAAGCAGCTATCAGAACTATCTGCAAGAAGAAATAAAATCGTCTAATCCCATTTTTAGATACAGCGCAGGGCGCGTCTTAAAAAATGGTGAAGCCCAATGACTTTGAACTTTGAGAAATTACAAATACGAATGATGCAACATGTGACGTAAGGTTTTTATTATCTTTAGTCTATGGGGATCGCTAGTAATCTCCCTGTGACTTAACTTAATACATTTATTTGTTTAGCTGGGTCTGTGTTTAGGCTGGGGTATAGAGACAGATAGAAAAATGGTAAAAGATCACTGTCACACTAGCTCTCACACGACTATGAAACATAGGTAGTCCAGCCACTTGATAACAGTAAATATCACACATTTATTTCCTCTACTCTATACACGATCTTCGAAGTACGATACTAACTTAAAAGTTCAAAAGTCACTGCGAATGGTTCGCTCTTGAGAGTTCTGGGCAGCTACTTTATCGTCATCGGGCACTGGATACTTTCTGCCCTAATGGTCAGAGTTCTTGAAGAGTGGACTACTGTGGTCCGTTTATACAGATTTGGTGCACTGTTGTGTGCCTATGCCACTGTGTTGGCCTTGTTCTTATTTGGGTTGTTTTTGATTGGTATACCGGATGTATGCTTTTGGGAATAAAAGCAGAGACCAGCCAAATTATCCAAAGTGTGGCCGCGTTCGTTAATTGCCTGTCCGTACATGCAGATAAAATATATATATACACACACGCATTACAACAGCTACAAGCTGCACTTATCTGATACTTCGATGAGCTGGGTTGTGGTTGCTTCCTTGGTAAGCTGTGTTGGTGTGGATTCTGCTCCTGGTGGCTAGACTGGTGGGCTCTCTTTGCTCATTGCTAGAGAGGCCTCTGCAGACCAACTTTCAGCGACGACTTGTTCTTGTCTTTCTCTGAGTTGGGCTCACGATACAATGCCTGCTCGACTGTAACATATGAGACGAAATTCTGCAAAACCCTGTATAATAGGTGTGTGCAGAGCGTCTCACTGAAGGCCGAAGTAGCCCTCAGTGATTAGCTTCACATCTCTATATATAAGCGACGAACATTCTGCTAAGTCCATGGTCGACTGGAATCTCCACTCTAATTTCCTATACATATATAAATATAAAACATAGCTAACTATACACATAGAGAAAGAATTAATATTATACACATTCTCTGGTACAGCCACTGGTCTGCAAGCATACATATAGGTTAAACAACTGTGGGTCCATACGGATTTCAACATGGCGTCAAACCCGGTCATGTTCGACACGTGGTCACGCAACGTTGGACTAACAATTCAACTCTGAGCATAGCAAATTTCACAAACATAATTCAACAATAATATAAATACATCACGATGAAACAAAAGTATGTTCATTTACCTTTTTGACAATGTCAGGCCGTGGCTAACTTGATTGAATTCGTATATTCAACAAGCCCTGCTTTCCTAAGTCTGCTCATTGGAGAGATTCTGTCAGGGCGTAACTGTGTACTGCTCGGCGTTTGAATGTAGACTCACCCTCTACCTGGCCTCTCACTGACCAGGCAGAACTGGTTCTACCTAACCTAGCTGTGTTATCATTGGCTGTAAATTCTGATTGGATGAAAAATCGAAGCGCTCTAACGTAGGCAGCGATGATGTCATTGCCTACTGGGGTATCGTTAGGCTATACGACTGTGTACCATAGAGCCACTTCTGTCGTCTGCTTCAGACTAACAGTAACCTTCTAAGTTTATACTGACTAAACAGGCAACAGCTAAAATGTGCTGGGTAAACTCTTGTTACAGGCTCCCTCAACTGAAAAAAGGCGATGACTACTGGATTCGACCTTTTTCTACTACAGAGCCTAGTTTAACATTGCCCTATCCTAGGGTCCTATTTACAAACTAGCTAAGTTGCTCTACCTGCGCTGCAATGCCATGCCAGGTAGCTATGGACACTAGTGACAGGGTTCGACTGGACGGGAACGAATTCTGGTGCTGTGGCCCTTAGTTGTTTCGGGTGGGCGCCAGCTGCTGTGTCCTCCACGAGATGGCGACTGAGGTAGTCGGCTCCGTGGTTCTCTTTGCCGGGGATGTAGGCTACTCGATTTGGAAGGAGTATGCCTGAATGGTGAGTGCCGATCTCATCAGACGCGAGTTCAAAGATTTGGAGGCTGCCAGGAACGATAGTGGTTGGTGGTCCACCTGCACTGTGAAGTGGGTCCCATACAAGTAGAGTTGAAACTTCTGTATGGCCCAGACTAGTCCAAGGCATTCTTTCTCCGACGTGGCGTAGTGTGTCTCGGCGGGTCTCAGTTTTCTGCTGGCGTAGGCGACAGGGAATAGCGTCTCTGCATTCTTGGGGTCGCACTGTAGCAGTACTGCTCCGAGGCCTAACTTCTTCCGCGATGGCGATGGCGATGGCCATCCATGTGTGCGTGCTGGAGTCGTGTGTCGGTCGATGTATTTCTTGAGGAGATTGATGTGGTGGTATCGGGCTCTCACGTTTACCTCTACTTGGTAGACTGTCTTGGATTTCTTGGCAGTCACCCGGTACGGTCCTCTCCAAGGGATGTCCAGCTTGTTGGTTCCACTTGGGAATAAGAGAAGTACTTGATCGCCTACTTGCAGTTCTCGGTCCTTCGCGTGGCGGTTGTAGTACTTCGCCTGACGGGCTCTTGCCTTCTTCAGTGCTTCACCAGCTTTCTTCCACGTTGCTTTGAGGGTTTCCTGCAGGTCTGCAACGTACTTGGTGGCACCTCTGGGTGTGTCGTCTATCTTGGCTTCCGTCCAACTCCTGCGTAGGGCTTCTAGCGGTAGGGCTTCTAGCGGTCCTGCTAGTGGTCTGCCGAAAAGCAATGTTGACGGGGTGTAACCTGTGGCTGCGTGGGGTGTTTCTCGATATGCGAACAGTACCGCATTTACGTAGGTGTCCTACGCGTCTGGATTGTCGTCGGCGACTTTTCTGAGGATGGTGAGAAGGGTTCCATTCAGTCTTTCTACTTATCCATTGTTGGCTGGGTGGCACTGTGGCGTACGAATGTGATGAACTTGTATCAGCTCGAACACTTCCTGCATCAGGCGGCCGGTGAACTGAGATCCGTTGTCCGTTCTAATGCTGTCCGGGAATCCCACTCTGGTAAAGATGGCGACGAGTGCATTTGCAATCTTCCTGGTGTTGATCGCTGGCAACGGGACTGCTTCGCACCACATCGAACAGGCGTCGACGAGTGTGAGTAGAAGTCTGCTCCGCTTCTTCGTCATGGGCAGTGGTCCGACTATGTCTACTGAGACTTGCTGGAATGGTACGCCGACTACTACTGATGGTCCTAACGTAACTGGTATGGTGTGATGGCGCGGGGAATATCGTTGACATTGGTGACAAGATTTCACGTACCGCTGGACATGACATCCTCCGTGATTCCTGGCCAATAGTAGTTTGCGCTGATTCTCTGTACTGTGGCTCCAATTCCCATGTGTCCGCTGAGTGGCATGCTGTGGCCTGCCTAATTCTAGTACTTGGGCCCGAAGGGTGGCTGGCAGTACTAACTGAGTGTGATCTCCATCTCCTTGCCGATGTAGAACTCCATCTTCGATGTAGAAGTCTCATTTGTGCGGGGGGGGGGGGGGGGGGGGTGTGCGCCTTGGGTAGCTTCTGGAAGCACTTGGCTATCGAGGCGTCCGCTTTCTGTGCTGTTTTGATCTCTTCGAGTCCCGGATTCGGGGCTAACTCGGGCTTGGGTGGTTGGGTTTTAGCCTGGGCCCTGATTTGCACTGCAGCTATCTCTACAGTTTTAGGGGGGGCGTGCCTAAATACACATACCTACATCCTAGCACTAGATCATACAGGAGTTTCTGTAAAACAGCTGCTTGGATTCGTCCTGTGACGTATCTGCTCTCTACTTCTATCCAAGCTATTGGGCAAGTAGTCGTCGGTTTCGTCAAATCTGCTCCTTGTAGTTCGACTGTCTTGTCCGTCAAGTCCGCGCGCGATACAAGAGACTCGCAAACTATCGCGTCGTATGATAGACCTGTGTCATACAGACAGTTCGCTTCTTTACCGTTGACCTTGACCGTGTCTGTCACCGATGGGTGATCTCCGATGGGGTGTGGCTTTGTACCGCTGCTTTGAGTTAGAACTCTATAAACTGGCCGGCTTTCGCGCTCGTCCCTACGTTGTGCAGCCAACTTGAAACATTCCGCGGTGGAGTGATTATTTCTGTTGCAGAACGAGGAATATCGTTTATGTTCTGCGTGACCTCTTTTTCCGAATTCTGCGTTAGGTCCTTTATTTTGCCCAGGTCTGGGGTGATTCGGCCGATTCGCGGTGCGCTCTTCCCGGTGAGGGCTTCGTTTCTGTGCTTCTTTCCCGTTAGGCTTTTCATGTGATGAAAATCACAGTTGAATAGTTCCTGCAGGCGACGACCAACTAACGCTATGTTTGCCCTCCATCTTCGGTCAATCCCACCTTTAATATTTTGGGAGGGATGGTGGAGAGTGGCAGGTTGTGTTGTGTGTGTCTGAATGTATGTGTGTAACGTTTTATAACGCTTTATTGTCCCTTTTTATCGAGAAATTCCGGGCCACCTCCCCTGGGAAAGGTGTAGTTGCAGCCTGTGACGCGCCCAAACCCAACCTAGCCTACATTAGAAATGTTTTGGAAATTTTGCTGGGGGAGCAAACCGGAGTACCCGGAGAAAACTCCCGAGAGGTTGCCCAAGTCGAAAGTAAATACTATTCGGAGAAACATAACGCCCAGATGCTGGATCGATCCCACACCTGTCAGGCGCCATTGGTTTCTGGCCTGTGGACAGGCAAGTTAGTCCCGCCTGTGTGTGTGTGTGTGTGTGTGTGTGTGTGTGTGTGTGCGTGTGTGTGTGTGTGCTTGTTTGTATATCGTGTTTTTGTATGCGTTTGCTTGTGTATGGGTGAGGTAGGAAATAGAGTACACATGTTTTAAATGTTATTTTACATTCCTCGATTTGAGGAATAGAGTGGAATGCAGGTTGATTAGGCCATTGAAGATTTTCATGGTTGTCGTCGTCGTCTTCCTCTTCCTCCATCTCCTGCTCCTCCTCCGCCTCATCATCATCATCATCATCATCATCATCATCATCATCATCATCATCATCATCATCATCATCATCGTCGTCGTCGTCGGCGGCGGCGGCGGCGGCGGCGGCGGTGGCGGCGGCAGAGGTTTCAAAAATATTATATCTGCGTGACAGGCTTTGTGTTCCAATTTCCAGATTGGGAATGATCAGCGTGTGTAACCATTACCAGCCAACCGCGACGTTCATCAAAGCAAAGTGCACGTTGCCATATGCATGATGGATGGAATAGTTCTACCGTTGTTGTTGTTGTCGTTTGTTGTTGTTGTTTTTAATATGAAGCATCATTATTATATGGCTTTTTTATCACTGAATTAGTGAATGCTTGAACTTCGAACTACCGTCACAGAACTTCAGCATAAATGAAAGCACCATCCACATTATCTGAGCCTACAACGTTGATAGTGATAGTGACAGGATCAGATTTTGATAACCAGACTGATGCAGTATACAGGTCAACCCAAAACGGGATCAGTCCGGTATTCCTCCAGGTCTATTTTACCCCAGATCTGTCAGAAACACATTTATGTGGAAGAACATTGACCGCAAGGAGCAAAGGCACAGTGAAGGCATAGAGACCTAGGAGGGCAAAGACTTGGTGGAATATAGACCTGGGACGCATAGACTTGGGAAGCATAGACCTTGGGAAACATAGGCCTGAGGGAACGTAAACCTGGGGAGAACATAAACTTGGGAAATATAAACATGCTCCCACACAAATTTGAAAGGCGCAGTGACAGCCAGAGTAAAAGTATACAGTAGCGGTATTATTCGATCGACTGAGTTATTCCATTCATTTTCTGCATAACAAATGGTTGAAATAAATGGTATGTAGGTATACGCCTTTCTTTCTACGCGTCTCTTTTTCATTTTTGTCATCACAGCCTTCGCCAAAATAATCACTTGATGTGTGTCTGTGTCTGTTTGTAAGCTTATGTGCGGAAGAATATTGACCCAGCAGTCTTCTTCACTTTCATCACATCGTGGATGTCGATGTCCTCCTCCATCGTCGTCGTCCTCTCTCTCTCTCTCTCTCTCTCTCTCTCTCTCTCATTTTCTCGTTCTCACCCACTCTCACGTTGATACAAACTTTGATGCTTGCTGTTTCAATCACAGGCGCCCATATCTGGACACGCGAGCATCTGCGATAACGCTCGCGTGTCCAGCGTCTACGGTAACACTCGCGTGTCCCGCGTCTACGATAACGCTCGCACGTCCAGCGTCTATGATAACGATCGCGTGTCCTACGTCTACGACAACACAAATGAACCGTTATTGTAGACGCTCGCGTGTCCAGTTACGGGCGCCTGTGGTTTCAATAATATATGCGTGAAGGGGGTAAATTAAGCTTAAACTGAAACCACTCTTGCCACTTTCAAGACAGAAAACAGGCTGTTATCTTGTCCTCGCATCAGCCACGTCTCTTTTAATTTTACCGAATTCTTGCAACTAAAGGCGTAAGGCTTCCTTTGGGATTCGCTCAACAGTTGTAAAAAGAGAGAAGAAGAGTAAAAAAGATACAAAAGAAGAGAAGAGTGAGAGAGAGAGAGAGAGAGAGAGAGAGAGAGAGAGAGAGAGAGAGAGAGAGAGAGAGAAAGAGAGAGAGAGAGGAGAAAGAGAGGGTGGGTAGGTGGTAATGGGGGTAAAGGAGTGGAGTGTGTTGCTGGAGAGGAGGAGGAGAATGAGGAGGAGGAGGAGAGAGAGAGGGAGATTCATTCATGTATTATGTATAAGTCTAATGTAGAGAATTTGAATGTAAAAATATTATCACAGTTTGATAACTAACGATATTCGTACTCAATATATTTGAATGGATTGTGTGTGTGTGTGTGTGTGTGTGTGTGTGTGTGTGTGTGTGTGTGTGTGTGTGTGTGTGTGTGTGTGTGTGTGTGTGTGTGGGTGGGTGGGTGGGGGGGTGAATAAATCAACCAGCCAGCCAAATTTGATGATTCTGATGTAACTGTCAAGGAGAGAGAGAGAGAGAGAGAGAGAGAGAGAGAGAGAGAGAGAGAGACAGACAGACAGACAGACAGACAGACAGACAGAGACAGAGGGAGACACAGACATAGAGAGACAGAGAGATATAGAGACAAACAGAGATACAGAGACAGACGGAAAGGAGCGGACAGACATATTGAGAAAGATTCATTTAATTGGAAGAAATTTAATTATTTTTAAATTATGGAACTAATTGCCACAGAACTGTTCATACTGTTCAACTATCATTTATTTGTCCACGTTTTATGTCCAAAAAAAGTGTTTACTGTTTGCTGTGCCCAGTATGCCAGTGTGAATGTTACGTGCGCTTTGAGTGCTTGCATGGGCGCATTAACCAAGAAGAATGGACCCTCGGCAAGAATTGTGTGGAGCCCTGACAATGCATTCTGACTTAGTTTATTAAAGAACTGTAAATATGTACTTTTTATTTGTTATTTTAATATATATTTTTTATCTGATGGTTGCCCCAGAAATTTTGGATCATTTCCTTCCTCTGCCGCCATGCGCATTGAGCGTGTCTGCTGACCTGGAGACGGCGCTATTAAAGACCACATTATTATTATCATCATCATCATCATCATCATCATCATCATCATCATCATCATCATCATCATCGTCCCTCCGTGTGGGTGCCGGGGATTTCTGTATAAATAGTACGTGTATCCCCACTGTACTTTCTGGAAATTTAGTGCTTTAAATTCCCACTGTCGCTGTTGTTCTCCTTTGTTCTTTCTCATTCCTACTGTGTTCTATCAATCTACTATCTTCTTCGCTAGATCAGTCACATTTTTTCTTGAAAACTCTCCCCAAACTCCTCCTCATTTGATTGTGTATGGGGTCTGTTTGGTCTGGTCAGCTTGAGGATATTGGACACTTTCTTCCAAATGGTCACTAGGGTTTTCTATGGTATTATTATTTAGGAATTTTATATGTATGTGTTTCGTTAATATTTTATAATGATGTTTATATTCCATTTTTTTGGTTTTTTTGTAAACGGGGAGGGGAGGTGGGGAGGGAGGGGGTCGATAAATTAGGGTGCAGCCTCAGCGTCCCCTGCGTGGGATGCCTTTATTGTAAAGTTACCGGCCTGGGGGAGTGCCTTCAGTGTTACCATTAGGGTTGTTTTGGTAGATCTTTAATACGGATCAGGGTGAGCCATCTTTTCAACCCAGTTGTGGTCCTGATTCGGTTCTTTGCAATCCGCTTGACCCTATAAACAATGACTAACTAACTAAAAATCATCATCAGCAGCAGCAGCAGCAGCAGCAGCAGCAGAAGCAGCATCATCATGTGGGTGAGAGGGTTAAGGAGAGAAGTGAAGTTGATCGCAACAATGGCTAACAATGATGATTGATAGCTTACGAATTTCCTGTTTTGTAGAGAATATTACGGAAATCCCACTTGTACTGGTTGGAATGGGATTCTGAACGCCAACCAACTTAGCAAATGAAACGTTTATGCTTTTAGAATGTTAAAAAAAAAACAGAAAGAAAGAATATGTAGAAGGATGTTTGTTTTTATTTTGTGTTACAATTAGGTTACTTGAGAAATTGCATTGTTGTGGCATGAATAGACAACATACTGGATAATCATAGCTTTGAAATTTAGGAGTCACTTCCTTGTTACCTAAACAAACAAATGTACCCACTATACACACTTTCGCTGCGATGCTATTTTAGAATCAATCTTGATGCTGTTAATAGGCACATAAGTACTACTACAAAGCTTCTTACTACTACTACTACTACTACTACTACTACTACTACTACTACTAATAATAATAATAATAATAATAATAATAATAATAATAATAATAATAATAATAATAATAATAATAATAATAATAATAATAATAAAGGATGCTATCACGCGCTTTTTCTTCAATCGGACTCAAAGCGCGGTTATCTAAACAGATCAGCATTGCAGAAGGTGGAAGAGAAATCAATTAGCCTATGTTTAAAATTTAGATTGACTGCATCCAATACCAGTATACCATTATTGACGTGAAGGAGGAAACCGGAGTATTCGGAGAAAACCCTCGATGTCCTGAAAAGTCTCGTACCTAAGCCAACGAAGTTCGTCCCAGACGGGGTTGGTACCCGCGATCTCCGGCCTAGAAAACCAGCACCTTAGCCTATGATCTGTACCATCTGTACTACTAGGACACCCCATAAATAATCTGATTATCAGAGATCATATCATCTTAATATACTCAAAGAATTATGATTATGTCAATGTTTCTGAGGTTCACACAGAACTCGTCACGGAGGCACACGCAGTTGCGTCCCCCGTGGGGGTGCCGGGGGTTTCAGTATAAATAGTATCCCCACTTTCTGGAAATTTAGTGCTTTAAATTCCCACTGTTGCTGTCTTTCTCCTTTGTTCTTTCTCATTCCTACTCTGTTCTATCAATCTACTATACTATCTTCTTCTTCGCTAGACCAGTCACCTACCTATTTTCTTGAAAACTCTTCGGGACAATACTCCTCATTTGTGTATGAGATCTATTGGATCAGCTTGGGAATATTGGACGCTTTCTGCCAAATGGTCACTGGGGCTTCCTATGATGTTATTGTTTAGCAATGTAGGCATTTTATATATGTATGTGTTTTGTTGATATTGTATAATGATGTTTGAATTCTATTTTGTTTTTGTAGACGTGGGGTTGGGTAAATTAGAGTATAGCCTCAGCGTCCCTTGCGTGGGATGTCTTTATTGTAAAGTGACCGGCTGGTAGATTGCCTTCAGTGTTACCACATGGGTTGTTTCGGCAGATCTTTTATGCGGATCAAGGGTGAGACCTCTTTCACTTCTCTGGTCCTGATTTGTCTCAGAAGAGTCCGCTGGACCTAAAGCAATAACCATGTAATGTAATGTAACACGCAGTTGCGCTTTCTGGATTTCCTAAGCACTGTCGACCCATTCTTACTGTGATTTGGTTAACTTACGTAATGGAATTGATATTGAATGCAGTTGCAGTTGAACATCCATGCATACAGACAAAAATCGACATCGACCTCGTGCGTATTATTATTGTATTGTAACATTCATAATGTAGGCCTGTTAAAAAAATAATGTTTGTGTCAACTACTGCATCTTCACGCTATCATAAATTTGGACGCGGGATGGTGATGGAGTGGATAGGTCATTTTTAGTTCCAAATTGAGAGGGGATTCGGCTGTGGGTGTCAATTTAGTCCTTTCATTAGATGAGTGTATTGGGGAGGGTGGATTTAGGAGTGACTGTGTGACCATGGAACCGGGGACTGGAAAAGCTGACATGGAAATAAAATTAGCCATCGTCGTCTTCAGTACCTTGACACAAATCAACACTAAGTCCACCGTCTAACGGTCTCCGAGGGAATCTCTGTTGTCGCGACTACAATAGCGAAAGGGCAGGTCTGCAAGTGAGCACTTCTGTCATTAATTCCATGTGGGTCCCTACAATATTCCGCTTCTCCAAGCCTTCACACGTAGGCCGATATAGCCTATTGAACAGGGTAGCTTAGATTAGGCGATGCCTTCCCTCCTCTAACTGTAAGAGAGGGAGAGTGCCTTGTCTAGAGTGTCAGCCACACTGCATGTTAGCCTCGAGAGTTTCTCATTGTCGACGACGACGACGACGACGATGATGATGATGATGATGATGATGATGATGATGATGATGATGATGATGATGATGATGATGATGATGATGATGATGATGATGATGATGATGATTGGGTAGGTTGTCGCAGGCTGATGATAGTTGTGGTAATAAACATAACGTCTTAGCATATCGTGACATGGTTATACTTATCAGTAGATTTAATGAGCTTAAAAGTCTCTAGTGCGAGCACGTTGCCAAACAAATCAACTAACTAACTAAATATTTCCGTCAATAGATCGAACCTATAGCTATTAGGAACAGTATACACTTTCGAGAGTACACTTAGAAACAACACTACACCAAAAATATACTTTGCTTTCAAACACAAAAATAAATAGTTGCATAAAAATGCGTACATACATTTCAAGATTTTATTCTCCATAAACCGCATGTATATGTATATAGGCATTTAGAGAAGTGACGAAATCAAAGACAATAAATATTCAAGCTTGATCATTATTTTACAAAGGCCTTATTGCAGACATATGCACACACCCACGTCATCAATTAAGTCTAAAATCACTTAGTTAAAAAAAAATCAACAACGTTGAATTAAACAAACAAACAAACGTCATCAATTCTCTCATTCGCTCTTCTCTTTCATTCGTACAGCATATACACTGTAGCAATTTGGTAGATTTCAGAAAGTCGTAATGGCAGAACATTTTTATTCACACATTGCATTCAGTTTTGCGTGCAGTTCATGCACGAACCACTCTCTCTATCACGCACCTAGGAAATAAGCAAGGATTTGAGAAATTATAGAGCAATGTTGAGCCATCAAGTTCATTATAACTCTGACATTCACTTCAGCATTATAGACATGATTGCATAGTTGTATAATAATATTATTATTATGGTCTGTAAGGTACTCTCTCTCTCTCTCTCTCTCTCTCTCTCACACACACACACACACACACACACACACACACAAATCGATCAGTACAAAGTTGCAATATTTGAACCCCTTAAGGAACTTCTTCGATATTTTGGTGCAAAATAGACAAACGCCACAAACAAGAACGTCATTTAAAACGTAGACATTAAACCTGTTTGGCCTTAAATGATGAAAGCTGTAGTATCAACTATTTCTGCCTGAGACCGATTTTTTTAAACGTTGTGAAAGTCCAATTTAGAACCCTGGCGGGTACGGTAAATGGAACTTAAACGATGGGTAAATTGGACCTAGGTACAATTTATACGTACATAGCATGTCCCAAGAACAGAGAAGCGGAAGAAACCCTCCCAATTCTCCGAGAAGTTGGGGCAGCAGTGCAATCACTAAAGAAGGGGAAGTCAGCGGGAGTGAACAGCATACCCGCGGAATTGTTGCAAGCCGAAGGGGAAGCGATGATTCACACCCTCACCATTATCTGTAACAAGATCTGGCAGAGTGGGAAGTGGCCTACACCATGGATCTAGCCGCTTGTCATCACTCTTCCCCAAAAGAGTAACCTTCAGGAGTGTAAAAATTACCGCACAATCAGCCTCATCAGCCATTTCAGCAAAGTTCTCCTAAAAACAATACTCAACAGGTTGAAACCCCAAGTTGAACAAATCATAGCTGAAGAACAAGCAGGACTAAGGGCAGGACAAAGTACCACTGAACAGATTTTCAACCTCAGAATAATCTGCGAAAAATACCTACAACACCAACATCTATACCATGTGTTTGTAGACTTCAAGAAAGCGTTTGACCGAGTCTGGCATGCAGCTCTGTGGGCAACCATGAGAGTGTACAATATCAGCCCTAAAATTATTGAAGTCATCAAAAGCCTGTCTGACAAGGCTACCAGTGCAGTCCTCCGCAACAGCGGCATCGGGAACTGGTTCAGAATAATAATCCGTGTGCGTCAAGGATGCCTACTCTCTCCAACACTCTTCAACATCTTCCTAGAACGCATCATGTCAGATGCCCTTGCAGATCACGAAGTCACAGTCAGCATAGATGGCAGAGTAATCTCCAACCTCCATTTTGCAGATGACATTGATGGATTGGCTGGAGAGGAACAAGAACTTGAACAGCTAGTACAGAGGCTTGACACTACTTCTAGAGCCTTTGGAATGGAAATAAGTGCAGAGAAGACCAAAATGATGACCAACAATACCAAATGCATCAACATGGACATCAAAGTCCAAGGCCAATCCCCCAACACAGTGCATAGCTTCAAATATCTAGGAGCCATTGTATCAGACATTGGGTCCCGACAGGAAGACCTCTCCAGGATCGCACAAACAACTGCTGCCCTGTGTTACGTTGGAGACGCGTGCGATGGTACGGTTTACGTGTGAAATGCGCACAATAATAGGCTTGCGTGTGTGACGCGCGCGATAGATCAGATCGTTTTGTTTTGCTAGGCATGCAGTGATAGAGTGTGTTCATCTTTGATTTGATTTTGCGTTGTTAGAAGACGCACGTTGATAATTTTAGTTGCTCGATATTATTTGAGAATTTTCTCGAGTCAGTTGTTTACTATCGATCGAAGCGTATTGATAGTTCTAGTGGTAACCATGGAAGCTTCCATTCCAAATAGGGTTGTATGACGTGAGATAGTGATGATGAAATTAATTCTGATTGGTTGTGTGTTCTATGCATGGGTATTCTCGATTGTTCTGGAGTATGTAGAGACTATATAAGTGCCGCACTGTTTCAAAATAAGAGAGAGTTGACAGTAGAGAGGGTTGAAAGTAAAAAGTTGAGAGTGGAAAAAACGATTGTATGCAGTGTTGGTGTATGCTGAATAAAGTTGGAAAACTATATACTAAGACTTTGCCTTGTTGCTGAGGGAGCAGGTTGCGTGGATAAACGAATCTGAGTTACACCTATCAGGATTTCAAGCATCGGGGCTGAATCAACTACTGATAGAGAAAAACCAACATCGAGTGTAACATTTTGGGGGCAAAGCCGGGATTCACGCCATAGCCAAGGGTTCAAGTGCGACAACAAGCGAGTCAACGTTACGAGAGGCAGTCATCGAGGGTAGCCGCCAACGAGTTGCGTCGAGAGGGGCCAACATACTGGGACTACATCACCGATAGGTTCGGGTTGACTGCAAGGGCGTATAGTCGCCGAAGAGTTGCTTCGTGAGCGAACAACAGAGCGGGACTACGTGGCTGCCGCAAGACTACGTCGAGGGACAGTCTCGGAGCTACATCGCCAGTATTAGAGAGAGCGACGAGCGGACGTCGCGTCTACTTCAGCACAGGAGCGTGTACATCAACATCAGCGTGGTGCAGCGTCGCATACGACGAGGACAGCGGGGCCTGCGTCAGCGAAGGCGACTAGTGACAAGCATCAGCGCTACTGCAGAAAGCTTGCTGTTCTAGAACAGTCTAGAAAGGTACAGTACAGTCAAGAACTTTCCAGAAAAGAACTTTCCAGAAAAGCATCAAGATGGCTGATTTCTGGCAGAAAGGAGTTGAACTGAATCTAAAAGGCAAACAGCTGACGGAGTACGTCAAATTCCAGGAAAGAATATTGCGTGAAGAAAGAGAAGAACGGCGACGGCGTGAAGAAAGAACATTAGAAGAACAGCGACGGCGTGAAGAAAGATAAATTGAACAGCAGCGGCAAGAAAGAGAAGAGCAGCGGAAAGAAAGAGAAGAGCAGCGGAAAGAAAGAGAAGAGCAGCGGAAAGAAAGAGAAGAGAAGCGCAGGCGTGATGAAAGAGAAGCTGATCGGCAGTTCCAGCTAGAAATGGCGCGTATCCAAAACAATCAGCATGCGCCACAAGACATGGCTCCAAAATTGCCAGCGTTCATCGACGGGAAGGACCAGATCGACAGTTATCTGGCGAGATTCGAAAGGTTCGCTGAAAGCTCCAACTGGCAACCTCGAGACTGGGCGGTTCGACTAAGTGCACTTCTGACGGGGCAAGCACTGGAAGTTTACACCAGACTGTCGAACGATGACGCCAAAAACTACGACGTCTTGAAAGAGGCCTTATTGCATTGCTACAGCTTCACGGAGAAGGGCTACCGTAAACGCTTCCGTGAATGTCGGCCTTTGTCAGACGAGACACCAAAGCAATTTGTGGAGCGCCTATCGTCATACTTACACAAGTGGGTAGAACTATCAGGCAAAGGGAAGTCTTACGATAGTCTCCATGACCTGATCGTGAAGGAGCAATTCCTCAATGCCTGTCACAAGGACCTGGCGACCCACTTAGAATTACAGAAGCTGCAGACGCTTAATGATGTGACCGAGGTTGCTGAAAGATATCTCCTCGCTCACGGAAAAACGCTGGGGCCACCCAAAGCGACGAAACCATTTCAGAAGACTGGAAACCATGGGAACCAGATCCAGGGGAGCCAGATGAGCCAGAGACAGACGGACTCCACGCCACCTCCCAGGGAGGGGTATTCAAGGGGCTGTTTCACCTGCAACGCTACAGACCACAGAGCGGCTAACTGTCCTCAAAACAAAGGTAGCGGACAGCGGAGCAAAACGGACAATGCAGCGGCGGGCAACCGGCAGAGGCGGTTCTCCAATCAAGGCCAAAATAGTAGATCTGACCATCAAGTGTGCGGCGGGAGCGTCATTCTTCCGAGTGAGACCGAGCGCACAGCTACTCCTGCGGACGTGCAAGAGTGCATGACTGATGGCCAACTTCTCCTTGCCAACGGGAAATCCATCCCCGTCGTCGCCAGCGCAGCTGTGACCGTCCAGAACATGCCTGTTTCCAAGGGACGCGTCGGAAATCATGAAGTGACTGTTCTAAGAGACTCTGGCTGCAGTGGGGTCATCGTCAGAGAAGACCTAATCGCTAAAGAACAGTTCACTGGCGATTCTAAATGGACACTCATGGCCGACAGCAAATGTGTGAAAGCGCCAGTTGCAAAGATTCAAGTCAGCACCCCTTTCTACACAGGCGAAGTAGAAGCGGTTTGCCTGAAGAAGCCGCTGTATGATTTGATGATCGGGAATATCGACGGTGCGAGACGACCCGACGACCCCGATTCAGAATGGAGTCCTGCCTCAACCCAACGCCGCGAAGTTGTGGAGGAGGATCCATTGCCGTTTTCCGATGGAGACCTTGCAGAGCTGCTACGGGACAATGTGGCTACTCCGGCTCAGCCCTGCCGACCAGAGATCGTCTGTGCTGTTACTACCAGGGCCCAGGCCAAGAGAGACAAGACGTCTACGCCACTAAAGGTCGCCGACAACTTCAAAGCTGCCATCGTGGACAGAGATAAACTGATCCGGCTCCAGGAAGCTGATAGCACTTTAAACAAGTACAGAACCGCCAAGACCATATGACCAAAGGCAGTGGCACGGTCTATTTTGAGATGAAGGCCAAGATCCTGTACAGAATCTTCCAGCACCCGAGGGTCAACGGAGGGAAACCACTATGTCAAGTCTTGGTACCATTACCCCTAAGGCGCCAAGTGATGGAAGTAGCTCACGACTCCATCATGGGAAGTCACCTAGGCATCAAGAAGACGTCAGACAGAATCCAGGCGGTGTTCTACTGGCCAGGACTTCATGCGGACGTCAGCCGTTTCTGCCGATCATGTGACATTTGCCAGAAGACCATACCTCGAGGAAGGGTCCCTAAAGTGCCTATGCAGAGAATGCCTTTGATCGACCGACCTTCAAGAGGGTGGCCTTAGACTTAATCGGCGAAATAAGACCTCCGAGTGAATGCGACTCGGTGCCCAGAAGCAGTGCCACTGAAGAAGATTGACACTGAAACTGTTGCAGAAGCACTGGTGGACATGCTCAGCAGACTTGGAGTACCTGAAGAGATCCTGACAGACCTTGGGACACAGTTCGTCTCTGACTGCATGAAGGAGGTCAACAGACTGCTGAGCATCCGGCATTTAACTACGACACCCTACCATCCGATGTGCAACAGGCTTGTTGAGAAGTTCAATGCTACGCTGAAGTCCACCCTGAAGAAACTGTGCAGCGAGCAGCCCAGACAATGGCATCGCTACATCAACGCCTTACTGTTCGCCTACAGAGAAGTGCCGCAGGAGTCCACCGGCTTTTCTCCGTTCGAGCTGCTACACGGAATAACCATCAGAGGGCAGATGCACATCCTCCTGAAAGAACTGTGGACGAAAGAAGTATAGATCCCAGAGGTGAAGACAAGCTACCAGTACGTGTTTGAGCTACGGGAGAAGCTGGAGCAGACTCTCGAGATAGCCAGAGAAAACCTGAAGAAGTCCCAGGACTGTGGAAAGCACTACTACGATCGTAGGGCTGTGAACAGGAAGTTCAAACCTGGCAACAAAGTGCTGGTGCTACTACCTACCGATCATAATAAGTTGCTGATGCAGTGGAAAGGCCCGTACGAAGTGGAGACCGTGGTGGGAATCAACGACTACAAGGTGAAGGTTGGCCAGCATTCCAAGATATACCACGCCAACCTCCTTAAGCTGTATATCTACGTGGAAAGGCCATCAGAGACTGTAAACGCAGCAACAGCAGCTGAGATTGACGACAGCTTTGACAGCGAGGAACTGTTGGAACTGGGAGACTTCCATAGCAAAGAAGGCATCGATGATGTTAAGCTAGGACCAGGCTTGACGGAAGGTCAAAAGTTGGAGCTCAAGGACCTTATGGGCGAGTTTCCCCATAGCTTCAGTGACGCCCCAGGCTCTACGACTTTAGTCGAACATGAATACCACCTCACTTCAAATATTCCCGTTCGATCCAAACCCTTCCCGATCCCTTTCAAAGCCCGCGAATCCTTGAAGAAAGACAGATGCTGAAGATGGGCATCGAGCACATTGTTAAGACTGCTTCCAAAATAGCTGGCTGCGACTTTCCATCTGTCGCCTCCATTTTCACAACGCGAATGAAACGGAAAACGGAAAAGACAGTCTGCGATCCATCACACCCAGCCAACAGTCTCTTCGAGCTTCTGCCCTCTGGCCGTCGGTTCCGTGCTTTAAGAGCCAGAACTTCTCGATTCAGAAACAGTTTCTTCCCAGACGCTGTCCTCAGTACATCACCAAACATGGAATGATCTGTATAAACTGAAAACTCACAACCATTGCTTGATTTGTACCTTTGTGAAATATGAGTATGCTAAGCTGTGTGTGTGGGTGTGTGGGTGTGTGTGTGTGTGTGTGCGTGTGTGTGTGTGGTTTGTTGTGTTGTGGTGTGTGTAGATCTGGATGTGAAGCCTAACATTCTTAATAATTCTCATTTTATTTAATGCTGTTAAATTGTTTTAATGCTGTATTTTGTTTTACTTGCGGGGTGTGTTTGACTCCATAACTTTATATGACTGATGAGTGATGTATGTTTAACACTGTGTTTACCTATCCTTTAGTGTTGTATATATGTTGTATGCCAATGAAGTGTATGACACGATGAATGCATGTGTGACTGTGCAAGAAAGGATGTATTTCATTGTCGCCATGCCACACCAAAATCCTTGTAACGTTTTTACTTGGTTAATATTCTTATCTTATCTTATCTTATCTTATCGACTACAGGAAGGTTAATAAAAATCACTGTCTTCGACCCTGAGCCGATGCCTACTGCAGCAGACCTGTTCCGCCAATTATCGTGGAGTAAAATCTTCTCAAAGATTGACCTCAGCAAGGGTTATTGGCAAGTCCCCGTGCGTCAACAGGACATACCAAAGACTGCTTTCATAACTCCTGATGGGAAGTACGAGTGCCTAAGGATACCCTTTCAATGGCATGGTCAACAGCGGAGCTACCCTGAAGAGAGGAATGAGGAAGATGCTCAAAGGGATGGACAACGTCGTTTGTTACTGGGACGACCTGCTAGTCCACACCTGGGAAGAGCATCTGCAGACCTTGAGGGAGCTGTTTCACCGTCTGACAGAAGCTAACCTGACTGTGAGACCCAGTAAGTGCATTCTGGGAACTGACAACGTAGACTTTATTGGCCATTCGCTGAAAGAAGGACAAAAGGGGCTTCTGCTAGAAAACGTCACCAAGATTCTGAATGCTCCACGTCCCCAAACCAAGAAGCAGGTACGATCTTTCCTGGGGTTGGCTGGATATTATAGGGAGTTCGTACCGAACCACTCCGCCATCACAGCACCCTTGTCGGACCTGGTGCGAAAAGGCTGTCCTAATCAAGTGGAGTGGGGACCGTCTCAGGAGAAGGCATACCAGACTGTGCGCGACCTCCTTTCGAAGGATCCGGTGCTACGACTGCCCGACACTTCTAAGGAATTCGTCCTAAGAACGGACGCAGCGGACGAAGGTATCGGCGCCATATTGATGCAAGAACACGAAGGGAAACTATATCCAGTTAGTTACGCCAGCAAGAAACTGTCCAGGGCTGAGAAAAATTACTCGACCATGGAGAAAGAGTGCCTTGCCATCATATGGGGAATCCGGAAGTTCGAACTGTACCTTCAAGGAGTGAAGTTCGTGCTGCAGACTGATCATAAGCCGTTAACTTACTTGAACTCTGCCAAGTTTGTGAACAGTCGCATCATGAGATGGGCTATGTCAGTGATCGTCCTAGGGATTTGCAAATCCAGTACGACGGCACAGTAAACAAACCCACTCGAACGCAAACCAGTAGGCCAGTCACGGAAACCGGTATTACCCATAGCAAAGCTTAATAATGCGTCATTATTTTATATAAGTAGATGGCGACTCTGTTAATGCACTTTCTGTTTCATTAGAAACATCTTCGTCTTCACATAAACTTCTTTTATCGCCCCTCTCCCCCCTAGCAAAAATGAAAAAAGATATTTTTGCTTCTTAATTATTACTAGCCTATCTGCCACTGTCGCAATACATACTGACGAGCACGAGGGAAGAAAAAATCGAAAAGTGCGCGAGTTTAATTTATCCGTATTCACGATAGCCTTGCGCCCGCCAATGTTATATCATTCTGCATTAATTATCTCAAAGAATATGGCAAGGCTACTGAACGCATTCGCAGGCCTCTCGTCTACACTCCCTAAACACATAATCAGCGTGGCTGGCTGCCTCTCTCTCTCTCTCTCTCTTTCTCTCTCTCTCTCTCTCTCTCTCTCTCTCTCTCTCTCTCTCTCTCTCTCTCTCTTCATTTCTCTTGTTTTTCTTTCTCTTTTTCTTATTTTTGAAACCAGTCAAACAAAATAAGAACCGGTAGGCTCTACCGGCTACTGATTTTTGAACCGGTATTTTTATTCTCAAACCGGTAAAATACCGGTAATTTCCGGTTAAATCCATCCCTGTATATACTTGCAGAACTTTAACATGCGAGTAGAATCTATCAAAGGATCAGACAATGTTGGTGCGGATTTTCTCAGCAGAGTGTGTGAATGAACAGAGAACATTGACAGTATCCAAACAGACTGAAATAAGTTTTAATTTTGGACTTTGTTTGTTCGTTGCGTCTCAACGTTGTTGAAAGAAATTAAGTAAATTTCTTCTTGAGTGGGGGGTTATGTTACGTTGTAGACGCGTGCGATGGTACAGGTAGGTTTACGTGTGAAATGCGCACAATAATAGGCTTGCGTGTGTGACGCGCGCGATAGATCAGATCGTTTTGTTTTGCTAGGCATGCAGTGATAGAGTGTGTTCATCTTTGATTTGATTTTGCGTTGTTAGAAGACTCTTTGTTTAACGTTGATAATTTTAGTTGCTCGATATTATTTGAGAATTTTCTCGAGTCAGTTGTTTACTATCGATCGAAGCGTATGGATAGTTCTAGTGGTAACCATGGAAGCTTCCATTTCAAATAGGGTTGTATGACGTGAGATAGTGATGATGAAATTAATTCTGATTGGTTGTGGTGTTCTATGCATGGGTATTCTCGTTTGTTCTGGAGTATGTAGAGACTATATAAGTGCCGCACTGTTTCAAAATAAGAGAGAGTTGACAGTAGAGAGGGTTGAAAGTAAAAAGTTGAGAGTGGAAAAAGCAATGTGTTGATGTATGCTGAATAAAGTTGGAAAACTACATACGAAGACTTTGCCTTGTTGCTGAGTGAGCAGGCTGCGTGGATAAACGAATCTGAGTTACACCTATCAGGATTTCAAGCATCGGGGCTGAATCAACTACTGATAGAGAAAAACCAACATCGAGTGTAACACCCTGACAAGGTTGAAGCCCATTTGGAAAGACAGAACCATCAGTTTACATTCCAAGATAAGGCTGCTGCGCTCCTTTGTCATCTCCATCTTCCTGTACGCTTGCGAAACATTGACATTCACAGCAGATCTACAACGAAGAATACAAAACATGGAGATGAGGTGCTACAGAAGACTTCTGGGCATTTCCTATACCCAGCACATCACCAACAACGAAGTCCGACGGACCATCACAAAAGCTATTGGACAACATGATGACATGCTCATAGTGGTGAAGAAACGGAAACTCCGATGGTAAGGCCACGTCACCAGAGCATCAGGTCTTGCAAGGCACGGTGCAAGGATGCAGAAGAAGTGGGAGACAGAAAAAGAGGTGGAAGGACAACAGTCGAGAATGAACTGGCGCATGGCTTGACACTGAACGAAGCCATGAGGGTTCCTGAGAACAGAGAAAGTTGGAGTACGCTGGTTAAACGATCGTCTGTGGTGCCCCAACGACCTTTGAGTTACGGGATAGGATAGGATAGTGGAAACACTTACTAAAATATATAATTATTGAATAAATTGAACTTGTGTCTCACTATTTCATAGACACACACACTTGCGCGAACACACCCACACACCCACCTACACACCCACACACACACACCTAGGCAAACACTTACTCCCCTACGCACTCACACACATAATTAGTACTATTGCGCTAAAACGACAACAGCACAACTAAAAATGAAAATAAAATAAAGATTTGTTTTACTTTAAAAATACCATTTCTTAAAACTAAAGCTATTCACTCACTTGGTATAAGGTTAAAAAAAAAAAATTTCAACTGCTGCCACCAAAAACGGCATTAAAGAGTTTATTTTCTTGAAAAGGATTGTTAATAAAAATGAAACAAAATGTTTATTTTCTAGTAAACCGCGCTGCTGTAGAAATAACACTTCTGAAATATTGAACCAGTGAAGCAAAGTTAGTCGCCAATGTTCAAAATACACTCGCACCATTTTGTTATATAGGGATTGATCCTACTTGGTTTAATAATAATAATAATAAGAATAATAATAATAATAATAATAATAATAATAATAATAATAATAATAATAATAATAATAATAATAATAATACAGGATGCTATATACGCGCCTTTCCCCAAATCAATCAGGCTCAAAGCGCGGCGATCTATACCAACATACACGCTCACCTGATTCGTTAGATTTAGATTCGTGTGTTTGTGTGTATGTAGTTATTTGTGTGTGTAGTTGCGTGTGTGTGTATGTGTGTGCGCACGTGTGTGTATGTACGTATGTTGTTTGTGTGTGTGTGTGTGTGTGTGTGTGTGTGGGTGTGTGTGTGTGTGTGTGTGTGTGTGTAGGTGTGTGTGTGTGTGTGTGTGTGTGTATGGGCATGTAGAAACGACGTTACTCTGACACACACATGAAACTCTACATGGTTTATTTTGACCTTTTTTTTGACGGCCCCGTTATTTTGACGCTCCAGGTATTCAAGGTCAAGGTCACTGAAGGTCAAGGTCATCCCAAGTTCACTGTTTTTTGGGTCTTATACAACTTTTGCTGTAGTTTATTTGATAGTACATGATTGTATTTGGAGTCGGAGGTCAAGGCCATCTCAAGGTCAAGAGCATAGAAAGATCAATGTTGGCATTACTTTGCATTTTATTGCCACCGTTTCATTTTTTTTTCATGTTAAATATTGTGAGTTCCAAAAAGAGCATGTGTGAGCCATATGGGCTTTACCCTTCTAGGTTCATGTGTGATTTTAATTACGTTAGTATGTTAATAATTGTAACTACGTTATTAAGCTTACGACTGATATACAATAGTTGTGAGAAACAATGCTTATACTTAAAACCGAGCGAATATATTATTTTTCATGTTGTTTTTTTTAAAAAGAAATTTACTGTGATTGATTTTTTTTAATGCCGCGTATGAGGGCAGAATTAAAACCACATGAGAGCATTGTCTGCGCGTGCACGTGCACACGTGCACACACATTTTTGTAGAAACGACGTTGGGATGACTGTTGTAAAAAAAAACATACATTAATTTGACACACTTTCCATTTCTTTGACATTATTTTGACATTTTTAATTTTTTGAAGCTATCCCTAACTTTAACCCTAAACGCTAACCCTAACCCTTAACCTAACCCTAACACGTACAGCCCTAACCCTAACGGAACACTGTTTTGACGTCCGTCAAAAGAAAGTACGTAGAGGTTCAAGTGTATGTCAGAATAACGGCGTTTCTACCTAGCCACATACACACACGTGCGAACACACTCGCAAACACACGCACACACAAATAAATGAATACATAATAATAATAATAATAATAATAATAATAATAATAATAATAATAATAATAATAATAATAGTAAGAAGAAGAAGAAGAAGAAGAAGAAGAAGAAGAAGAAGAAGAAGAAGAAGAAGAAGAAGAAGAAGAAGAATATAATGGACATTTATATAGCGCTATTACTTGCCTTTTATAGACAAGCGCACAGTGCTTAACATGAAAAGAAAGAAACAAACATGAAACAACTTACAATATTGTATTAGAAATTATACAATGAGAAAAACTCACATGCAAAATCAGACAATACATAAAGCAGTGTTCCCTCCACACGAAAAAAATGAGAGTCCTTGGGACTCCCAGGTATAAAATTTTAAGAGTCCTTGTGCAAATTTTGAGGGTCCCCAAATCGGTGGATGAACGGATTTTGGGCCCAGTCAACCAAGTCAGAAGTGACATGATCGTGTATGATAGAATCAAAGAATGGATTCACGAAGATTTCTTCTGTTCAGTGAATGTATTGCTTGGAGGAAGTTTACAATGCGCGCGCATGCGATTTTTAAGGACGACAACTCCCGACACAATCTTTAATCGTCTGCAATGGCAGTCTCAGTTGGGTTCTGATTCTGATTATGCCGTGAATTAGTTCGCCACTCGTTGGTCGTATTTTTGACTTCAGCGATTTGAAAAAAAGGTGTGCGTCAACAGGACGCACACTTGCGAATTTTTCTGCGTCATTTTTCATATTTTGTGCGTAATTGACGCACTACTGTGCGTAATCGGGAACACTGATAAAGTTAACCTTCTGCAAACAAGTCATCACAATCACAACAAAATCCACAAGCAGAACAAATATGTGTTGAGGCTAGGGTCTTGTGCTATGATCGTGATGATGGAGGATGACGACGTACAACATAAACAAGAATGCGATGGAGGCCAGAGAGATTTTACCACATGCCAGTCTGCGTATGGCGTGCGTTGCTTTACTAACCGGAAGTACCAAACGGAAGTAGCTGCGATGTCTTATTACATGAACATCTCATTACATCTCCCCTCACAAGTTAACATTTACATCGGCGCTTCGAAGTGCGCAATTTTATAGTTTTAGAGTCTTTCAAAGAAATAACCGAAGGAGGGGAGCATTTACTGTCTTTTATCTTTGATTCGATTTCGAAACCATCTGGCCTTGGAACTGGGCATGGCACTGGTCGTAGGCTGCTCTTCTCAATCTAGGTACCTCGCAGGTCGATGGATGATACGCCCACACCGGGAAACCTGGACTGCGACTGCAGAGGATGGACCTCCGAATGGCGCTGGCGGCGGGCTAGCAGAAAGACATGGAGTATGCGGGTCAGGAGCAGACTTTTCTGGCTTTTTAGGGCTGGCCAGGGCTGCAGGTGCAGGAGACATCACAGGAACTGGATTAGGGACTGGATCAGGGAACTTTGGACCAGGTGGGATATGAAACTGGTCAGGGTAAGAAGGAGACATGGCCTGTTGGGCGGAATCTTCTTGGGGCAAGTGGATGACAGGAGGAAAGAAGGACGAAGTGGGTCGCAGGTGTTTGCGGTTCCTGCGGATGATGCCAAACGGCGTCTGGATCAGGTATGACCTGGGAGCGACGCATTTGACGACAGTGGCGGGACTTGTCCACTGACGCTCTTGGTCTAGTTTCTGGAGTACCACAGTACCAGGGGAAAGAGGAGGGAGCTCTCGTGTACCATGGCGACGATCAAAATGTCTCTTGTTTTCTCTCTTCTTCTTCTCATCCCTCATTGCAAATGAGTTTCTACCAATGATACGGGGTGTGAGGTTGATGGGCAAGGTGGGGAGGATATCGCGAATGCGACGACCCATGGCTAATTCAGACGGACTGTACCCAGTGGGGGTTGTTGGAGTGGACCGATAGATCAACAGGGCAAGCATTGGGTCAGGTTGGGCAAGAATTTTCTTTGCTTCGCGCACTGCGCGCTCTGCTTCACCATTACTCTGGGGACAATATGGGGAACTGGTGACATGCGCGAAATGCCAAGCAAGGGCGAACTGTTGAAATTCGGCAGAGATGAACTGGCGACCATTGTCGGTGACAACAGTTTCTGGAATGCCATGGCAAGCGAAGACTGATTTCATCTTGGCAATGATGACCTCTGAGGTCATGCGGGACAGATGCATGATCTCCAGGAAGCGAGAATAGTAATCCATAAGGATGAGGTAATGTTGACCCTTGAAGTCGCAAATGTCAGCACCTACTCTTTGGAAGGGTCGATCTGGAAGCGGTGTTGACATGAGTGGCTCTTTAGCTTGAGAAGGCTGTTTTTGTTCACAATGACGGCACGAGGAGACAAGTCTTTGAATGTCTGTGCTGATTCCTGGCCACCACACTGTTTGTCGAGCTCGCTCTCGACATTTTGTGATGCCTAAATGACCTTCGTGGATAGTGCTGAGAATGTCGCCTCTCAAGGACTGAGGAATGACGATTTGGGATCCCCTGACAAGCATGCCGTTGTAGGTGCTGAGTTCAGATCTGACATTGTAGAACTGGCGAAGCGACAAGTCAACATCTTTGGCGTACCTTGGCCATCCGTGAGTAGTGTAGTCAATGGCGGCTCTGATGACGGGGTCATTTGCAGACTCTTCTGCAAACTGACGAAGCTTCACATCAGACGCTGACCAGGACTGTCGAACGGAGTCAAGATAGGAGTCCACGTCTTGCACAAGACAGTCAACTTCTTTGTCGACTTCGGCACTCTCCGGCTGAGGGCTGCGCGACAGAGTGTCGGCGATGATTAGACGTGACCCTGGGATATAATCAGCGTTGACGTTGAAACGCATGAGCCTGATGAGCATTCGCTGGCAGCGAATTGGCGAATCCTGAAGATCGCGGACATTGATCAAGGGGACAAGTGGCTTGTGGTCAGTCTGTAGTTTGAATGATGGAAGCCCCACAAGGTATCTCTGGAACTTTTCACATGTCCAGACTGCAGCAAGGAGTTCTTTTTCTATCTGTGCGTATTTCTTTTCAGCTGGCGTCAAAGTACGGGAGCAGAAAGCGACGGGTTTGAGTGTCCCTTCAGTTTCTTGAAGTAGCACACCTCCTATCCCGTACGAACTGGCGTCAGCGCTCACCACAGTGGGCTTGGTGAGGTCGAAGAAGGCGAGCGTTGGTGCACAAGTGAGCAGTTCCTTCACGCTTGCGAGCGCGTGAGCTTGAGCAGGCCCCCAGCTCCAGTGAGCAGACTTCTCTAGCAGCTGCAAGATCGTATAATGCACGTACATACTGTTCGACAGACTCGCCAGCTTGCTGGGCCCTGCTGTAAAACTTGGCACGCTCGTGGATGATATTCCGTTTGGGAATGAAATGCTCGTTGAACTTGGTAAGGACGCCGTCGAAGTTTGCTGCCTCTCGTTCTTGGAGGTTAAAAGAAGTGAAGATCTTCTCCGCCTCGGGTCCCATGGCGTAGATAAGGCTTGAAACTTGAATTGCGCCGTCTTCCCCCGTCAGCTTTGTTGCTGTGCGAAAGCGAAGAAATCGCGCACGCCACTCTGGCCAAGTGGCAGGAGATGCAAAATTGAAAGTCTCGGGAGGATGGAATTTCGCCATCGTGGATGCAAAATATAGGTTAAAAATGTCAGTTTACCGCTGCCACCATGTGCTATGATCGTGATGATGGAGGATGACGACGTACAACATAAACAAGAATGCGATGGAGGCCAGAGAGATTTTACCACATGCCAGTCTGCGTATGGCGTGCGTTGCTTTACTAACCGGAAGTACCAAACGGAAGTAGCTGCGATGTCTTATTACATGAACATCTCATTACAGGTCTAATTAAGGATTTAGTCAGAATAGAGTTTGAAGAGGTGAGATTTTAGAGCTTGCTTGAATTAGGGTGTGGTCTGCTTGTGTCTGATGATGGCTGGAAGAGTGTTCCATTGTCTGGGTGCACAATAGATGAATGCCCTTCTCCGTACATTTTGGTGTTAGTTTTTTGCATGCAGAGTGTGCGAGAGTCAGAAGAAGAGCGAAGGGTGCAAAAAGGGACATAGACAGCAGATCTGACAGATATGAAGGGCAGGTTCCAGAGAAGAAATTGTGGCACAGTACGGACATTTTGTATTTAATGCGGACCTCTATGGGTAGCCACTGAAGCTTACATACAGTATTATATAAACTATAATTTTTTAAAAGAAGTTTCTGTGGACAATATAATTATTTCCTTCAACAACAGCTGGTATGGCCACGTCACCAGATCATCAGGCCTTGCAAAGACTATTCTGCAAGGCACAGTGCAAGGAGGTAGAAGAAAAGGGAGACCGAAAAAGAGGTGGGAGGACAACATTCGAGAATGGACTGGTTTGACACTGAGCGAAGCCATCAGGGCTGCTGAGGACAGAGAAAGATGGAGTATGCTGGTTAAACGATCATCTGTGGTGCCCCTACGACCTTCGGGTTACGGGACAGGATAGGATAGGATAGGATCAACAACAGCTGATTTTAAACGATCCCATGGTTCACTGAACCAAAAAAATTCCCGAGTAACGGGAAGCAATTCATAATATTAAATACCTTATTCGAACGACGTTCCTTCCCTTGAATAATTTACATGGAGGTTTTTGAGTATTTAGCACTGAGCTATATGTAGCTCAGTAATATTTGTCATCTTTATCACATATTTAAATTTAAAAAAAAAAATACATGGGCATGTATAAGTCATAAAGCTTTTCAAACACACTTTATTAATGGTAAACCTACCTTACTTCTATGCTATAATACAAATAGGTCAAAGTGTAGGCCTATCTTGAGTCATAGCAATCTCGCGTGAACTCGCGTTGCTTCCGACACTTCCTCTTGGCAGTCCTGCCCCGTGAGGATCGCCGGCACACGAATCCTATTTTTCTTCTCAACTTTCTCAAATTGTTGTTGAAAACTGTTGCTAGCGGGCCTTTATTATGGCGAACAGACTCCCCGCTGTAGTTGTTGATACCGGCACAGGGTAAATTTGTCTTCATTTTGTTGCATTTTGCATTCAGTGTAATCCTACAGCAGTTAGGTAGAAGGGGTGTGTTCAAGTGGGCTGATTCGAAGTGGACACCGATAAATTACATTTAAAATTGTTGATTGGTGAATATGCTCTGTGGTTTGAGTCGTGTTGATGTTGGCAACAGTTCTACCAATTTCTTTACTAATGCATCAACGAATAGTGTGTTTTTGTGGCAGTTTGGTCTTCGCAAAATTTCGCCGGAAGTAAATTCAGCATGATCCAAGAGAAGATTACTTCCGTGTTGTTATTTTTTTTTTATTGATGTGACTAATGCCTTTGAGGAAATAGCTAATTCGATTAAACAAAAGCATCATGCTTCAATATAGGACTAATGAATTTAATTTTATTCCTTTTTTCATTAGCATGGGTTATGTATTTGATTTTGAGATTTCACCTGCCTCATTTGGTCTTGTCATAGTTCTTAGTCATCTCCATCTTCTAATATGCTTACGAAACATGGATCCTCACAGCAGATCTACAACGAAGAATACTAAGCATGGAGATGAGGTCTACAGAAGACTTCTGGGCATTTCCTATACCCAGCACATCACCAACAACGAAGTCCGACAGACCATCACAAACGCCATTGGACAACACGATGACATACTCACAGTGGTGAAGGAATGGAAATTTTGATGGTATGGCCACGTCACCAGAGCATCAGGCCTTGCAAAAACCATCCTGGAAGGCAAGGTGCAAGGAGGCAGAAGAAGAGGGAGACCGAAACAGAGGTGGGAGGACAACATTCAAGAATGGACTGGTTTGACACTGAACGAAGCCATGAAGGTTGCTGAGAACAGAGAAAGATGGAGTACACTGGTTAAACGATAATCTGGGATGCCCCAATGACCTTTGAGTTACTGGATAGGATAGTATAGTTCTTTGTTGTCTCCATTTCTTTGGTTCCTCCCACCACTCCCTTTAAACTTGACCAAAGAACACAGCAGTTGTCACTTGTCCACCACTGTAGTTCCTGAGAATTAGTAATATTAAAGTTAGAAACCCCTTCACTTATGTTTTAGACTATTTCAGATTCTCCATTTTGGGGGAAGCTTGCGGAAAAAAAGAATGAATTTTCTTAATCAAAGGCTTTGTTCATACTTTATATAGAGTTCATTGTAACTTCTCAGGTACACCAAGATGGGTTAAGCTGGTAACACAGAACCCCAGTTTTTCTTGCCCTCAGCCATGCCCCATGTTTCAGATTGTGTCAGTTTCTACAATTTTGGAAAGTTTGCAAAAGAAATCAGATTTTGATAAACAATGGCTTTGCCCACAGGCATAAGGTTTATTGTAACCTTTCAGGTACACCAAGATGGGATACGCTGGCAACACAGAACCCCAGTTTATCTTGCCCTCAGCCATTGCAATCAAAGAAACAGCCAGCGTTGGTGACCAAGCAATCAGACGTTTGGGCAAAGGCGTGGAAGATCTTGATTTTTTCATTGGAGATGAAGCTTTGAATCAGCCATCCTACGCTGTCAAGGTAAAGTATTGTCAAGACATTTTGCTTATCTTGATTTAACTAAAATACTTTGTTCTTTTTTAAATAGTAGAGCTCTGGAGTAATGTTTGTGTTTTTGCCAGAAGCTCAAGACCTATTTCTTTTGCACACAGTAACTGGCACATTTTCCCGCTGCGCCCCGAGCATGTCTCTGTGACATGGAGTTGTGCACCATATAAGTAGACATTGGATTGGATTTAATTTTCTAACATTTTATTTTGATTTAATGAACTACTTCCATTGTTATGATATTAAGTAGTATTAATTTCCTTGCCGATGGTATGGCCACGTCACCAGATCATCGGGTCTTGCAAAGACCATCCTGCAAGGCACAGTGCAAGGAGGTAGAAGAAGAGGGAGACCGAAAAAGAGGTGGGAGGACAACATTCGAGAATGGACTGGTTTGACACTGAGCGAAAGTCAGGTTTGCTGAGGACAGGGAAAGATGGAGTACGCTGGTTAAACGATCATTTGTGGTTCCCCTATGCCCCTCGAGTTACGGGATAAGATAGGACTACAACTTTGTCAAAAGACTTAGTTTAGTTTTTCAATAATGTGTTTATTTATTCAGATGCATTTTCATTATTTTAAAATTGTAAAATAAGTTGGGTTTCTTTTTTTGCATTGTAGTGGCCAATTCGACATGGTATTATTGAAGATTGGGACCTTATGGAAAGGTTCTATGAACAAGTTATCTTCAAATACCTGAGGGCAGAGCCTGAGGACCACTACTTCCTTTTGGTAAGGCCTTTGTGTGTACGTTTGTGTCTGATTGTGTGGGTGTGGAATTCACATACACACATCTTCTAATCCTTTCAAAAACACTTTTGGAGGTACTGAAATTGTGTATGAACTAAAATATTTTTTAATCCTCCTCTGTGTATGTATTAGTGTTTGTGTTTTTCATGTTATATTTCTGCACGTTTTGAATGTAAAGTATAAAGGCTATATTCTTCTGTGTCATTTTGGTGTGGTGAGATGTTCTGATGGTTGCGCACCCTGTGCTGTATTTGCTATTGTATTGTATTAACCACACATTGCACTTCTCTTTTCTGTACATATTTGGCAATAAAGTAATAGAAGTGTATGTGTGTGAGTGTGTTTGATTTTGCATTGATTTAAAATTATTGTAAAGATTATAATGATTGAGAAGTATCTTATGAATTCTGTAAATAAACCAGTGGAATTTGTTCTACAAATGATACATTAATCGGATAAAATCATATTATATTTATTGCAAGTTTACTACATTGGTACTTTGAAAGATTCTAGATAGTATAAATATTGGAGTTTATTTTCTTGGCTACATTCATTTTATTAAAGTGCATGTCATTAATACCGATTCTTCTTGCTTTTTTTTTTTTTTTTTAAACAGACTGAGCCGCCATTGAACACACCTGAGAACAGGGAGTACACTGCAGAAATTATGTTTGAATCCTTCAACGTTCCTGGACTGTACATTGCTGTGCAGGTAAGTTTTCAACTCTTTCTGTTTATCACGGACTGGGTAACTGTTGACCCCATAAGCTGCTAAACTGTAAGAGTAATCTGAGTAAGAGGAATTGTATTTTTTTTTTTAACACTTTATTGTACATTTTTATCGGGAAATTATGGGCCACCTCATATGATGAAGGCATAGTGTGAAGCCTGTGGTGTGCCCAAACCAAATGTACCTAATATTAGTTGAGTTTTTTAAAACTTTGCTGGGGGAGCAAAACTGGAATACCTGGAAAAAAAAACCCTAGACATTGCCCAAGTTGAAAGTAAAATTAATAATATTCTGAGAAACATAACGCCAAGATGCTGGATCGATCCCACACCTGTCAGGCGTCATTAATTTCTGGCATGTAGACAAGGCAAGTTAGAGCACTTGGCAACAACACTCACTCATTTCACTAATTACTTGCCAAGAATGTTACACACTGCTTTCTCCTGCCCAGGAAAATTTTGCTTTGGTTAAAAAAATTCATTAAAAAAAGAATTTCTTCAATTCTTGCTTGATTTTTATTGTGTTTTTATTTATTTTTGTTTAGTTTTTTTTTTTAGCTAAACATAATGACTGATGTTTGTTTCTTAATTGTTTACAAAGAAATGTATATTTTGGAAAATATTGCATTGAGCTGTTGTTCTGTTTATTCCTTTCCCTTCATCCTTCATTCCCCAACTCCCCTCCTCCTTCTCTCCACTCCCACCCCCAACACCTGGTTGATGAAAAGAGTGGGACTGAGCATTCAAAATGCCAGATGTAGATCAGATACACTCGTACTTCAAGCACATTTTCTGACTCGTAATCCGAACTGTTAGTATCACTTTCACTTTGTGCTTGCTATTGGGGTCCATGAGCAGCACGTTATGTGGCTCATCCATCGTTGTTGTTTTTTCTAGAAACATTTCCCTTGCTTATTTCCTGTAAGGGAGGTTATTCGTGATAGCAATACCGACAGAACTGAAAGTACCCATTCGCTCGGGGAGCCCCTGTTTGTTTGTGGGCAGTCATTACAGAAATCATTCTATACTGGCACGAGTTCGGAATTGTATCCCCTTCTATTATTCTATACTGGCCGATATGTATGATTTACTATAATAAAAAATAAACAATAACTGTAGTAGAGATTTGAAAGTGTAGGTCCATAAACAAATTAGAATGGACTAACCAATAGCCCAGTTTGGTAGCATTATCTTTGCTATTTACCGATTTATTTAGGTAAAAATACCAACCCCCACACCCTTCTCCCCCCTCAAATTTGCACATCCGATTCCCGTAGCAAAAGCTACAAATAGTGTAAAGGAGGCAACAATTCAATTATAGACCTTTCCCTGATTGTTGTGGAAAACAGCGTTGCCTCCCTCTAATTGTAACGAGTCTCTATAGCGCTGAAATTACACATCATCTTCCTCACTTTGCTCACTAGTAACACTTTAGCATTCCCTTCCATGTTAGAAGCCCATTCTCTTTGAAACAACAGTAGTCAATGCCAGATGAACGTCGCATGCGTACTTTAAAATGAAAATACAAGAGGTTTTTCCACATTATTTTTGTATATGTTGAATCTACACACTGCGACTTCTGAAAAGAGAGGTACACGTATGCGTACGTCAGTATGAAAGCTTGCACTATAGCGTAGCAAAGTGTAGACAGAGTTAATCCTATCGGCTATCTCCTCTGAATACCGGTGAATAAATAGTCCTGATTTGTAGGGTTCTTATGTGATAAAATTGTCGTTATGCTTCCAACAATACTGTACCTGCTTTTAGAAGTATGCGTGAACATAATCCAGAATGGATTTCAATGAATAAATAGTCCTGATTTGTAAGATTCTCTTGTATGAATATTCTCATTATGCTTCCAGCAATACTGCACTGCTAAATATGTGTGAAAATAATCCAGATTGAATTTCTGTGTAGTTTTATTTTTTGTTTATTTCTTTATTTTTATTTTTTAGGCTGTGCTGGCTTTGGCTGCCTCTTGGACTTCCAGACAAGTAGGGGAAAGAACTCTGACTGGGACTGTCATAGATTCAGGAGATGGAGTCACCCACGTAATCCCTGTGGTAAGTTGTATCTTTTTTTAAAAAAAAAGTTTTATTTGTTTTTGTATTATCTGGTAATACTTTAAAATGGTCATGGGAAATCAGAATGAGCCAAATATCAGTCGGTCCACGTGGAAGTCATATTTCAAGAACCAGTGAACCGATTTTGACCAAACTTCATAGGAACATTACCTTGATTAGTGGCCTACCTTCTGTGACATCATATTTGTTCTACCTCAAAGGTCATGGTCACTGGAGTCATTTTTTGTAAAGCTTGTTTGCTCAATTTATCCAAAACGGCTAAAGCGATTTTGTTTAATTTTGGTTTACGGGTACTTCAAATCATCAATCAGTCACTGGTCCTTCACTCCAATTTTCACTTTTGTGTTCAAAACACACTTTTTCTATTATCTCAAGAATAACGGAACTGAAATTCATCAATTTGTTTTTTGAGGATACTTTAGCTACTGTTAAGCATAATAAATAATAAATTTCAAACCCTCCACCCCCCTCTTCCCAACTCCATCCCTCTACGTCCCTCCAAAACAAAACAAAAAACCCAATCCACAACTAATATTAGGTAGGTTGGGTTTGGCGTGCCACAGACTGTGACTATGCCTTCCTCAGGGGAAGTGGCCCAGAATTTCCCGATGAAAAGGAACAATAGTATAAAGTAAAGTGTCATTTGTATTAGCATTTTCTCAAAGGTTATGGTCCTTGTGCTTCACCATTTTGTAAATGAGTTGTGCGCTGTATCCCAAAATTGGCTCAGCTAATTTTCTGCTTGCTGATAGTTTGGATAGTGGCCTATCCCATTCCTTAGCACCTTGTTTCTTATTACATTCCTTCCATTTTTTATTTTTATTTGTGAATTGAACTTATGTATCTTTGTTATACAGTGTGTATTCTCAGCTCATAGGAAGCTGTAACCTTAGGCATATTTTCCACCTAATATGTTATAATTTTAAATGGTGTAATTATTTCTTTTAAGATACGTTTATACAATATATTTTGTGTTGGTATTCATATTTCGATTAATACCTTTTGTTCTTCTTTCAGGCCGAAGGCTATGTGATTGGCAGTTGCATCAAACACATTCCTATTGCTGGGCGTGACATCACGTACTTTATTCAGCAGATTCTCAGGGAAAGAGAAGTTGGCATTCCTCCAGAGCAATCTCTAGAAACAGCAAAAGCCATCAAGGTTTGTTTGTGCATATGTGTATGATGTTAACTTGCCTACAGAATTAAACAACACCTGCGATACATAAATTATTAATATTATAAATAAACTTTTTCAAAAGTGTTAATTTTCTTGGCTATGAATGTGACTTGGCTTTGTCTTAACGAAGCAGAAATAAAACAAGGAATGTTGGGCTACTATATGAACTATCTGCGAGCAAAACATTATCAAAATCTGCTAAGCCAATGTTTAGATACAGCACAAAACGTGTTTACAAATTGTGAATCACAGTGACCTTGACCTTTTAGAAAGTATAAATACAAATTATCTAATGTTTACTGCAAAGTAAACATGATGAATTTTCATTTAGTTTTGAATGTGTTTATCAACTAAATGACTCCAGAGACGTTTGCGATAGAGCAAATATGATAGCATCAGAGGCAGGCCACTACCCTAGGTATGTTCATATGACGTTTGGTCAAAATTAATTCAATTGTTCTCGTGATATGGCTTCTAACGGACAGACAAACTGACCGACCTTTGGATCGTTCTGATTCCCTCCGATTATTTCAAAGTATTTTCAGAATAATCTGGACATTTTTTTTTTAAAGTATCTGTTTGGAATATTTGTGGCGTTGGTGATACATTACTCAAAAGGTTACTGGCTCAAATGTGTATGTAAACTTAGTGTTACATAGTGTAATTAGGAATGTTGGAATGATCACTGAAACTCACTTTGGTATCGAATTTAATGATGCACGTGATTCTCAATTATTATTGTTACTGTGATATGCTTTGCAGGAGCGATTTAGCTATGTGTGCCCAGACATCGCAAAGGAGTTTGCTAAGTATGATGCAGACCCTTCCAAGTGGCTGAAGAAATATGAGGGCCGCAACGCTATCAACAAGCAGCTCTTCACGGTGGATGTTGGCTATGAGCGATTCCTTGGACCAGAGATCTTCTTCCATCCTGAGTTCTCCAACCCAGACTTCACCATGCCCATTTCAGAAGTGGTGGATGAGGTTATCCAGAACTGTCCTATTGATGTCAGGAGAGGCCTCTACAAGGTTAGTTGGATGTTAATTAGTACTGTTATGTAAAAGTGTAATAGCAGCCACACTGGCTTCAAATGTATTGCTTGTAGGCTGTCTAAAAATGGTTCATCATTCTTTACAAATGCATTATGGTTTATATGAAGTAGTACAAACTGTTTTTCCAATATTAACTCTTAGCGTCCTATAAGGTTTTCTGTACATTTGCGCCTATATCCTGTAAGGATTTCAAGTTTATTGCAATAAATTGGGTTATGAATTTGAAAAAATTGCAAAAAATTTATTTATTGTCACATTAACTTCATATTTTAGGATTTGTTTACAAAATGGTTATTCTATGTACCCAAAGAACCATTTTGACTTTAGTACTATTTTTACATGTTGGAATCTTGTAATTAATTCATAATTACAGGTATTTTATAGACTATGTTAATAAAACAACAACAAGACAGTGTGGATTGCATGTGAATGTGTGCACAGACAGTCAACACAGACAAGAAAACTCACTCTGGTTGTCTACACCAAGTCCTTGTGCCCTTTCAGCAATAAGCTCATCAATAAGTTTACCAAACTCACTATTACTGTCGGAGCTATCCCCTGCCATCATGGCCGAAAATTTCGCAAACTCAAACCTCAAACAAACTCGTTAAAAAAGTACACAAAACCACGTCAAACTTGCGAAAACGATAGCGGAAAACACACAAGAACCTTTCCAGAAGTTGACTAAACCTTCTCTCACGCACTGGAGAGTTCCTATTTCCTGTGATTTCATGACTAAAAGGTGCACTAACGAGGCGCGTATTACCGCGCTTCAGGATTACGGGCGAGGCGCGCATTACCGCACTATAGGACGCTAAGAGTTAACGTTTCATGAAGAATGCTATTTTTCTCTGCATTGACATTTCTTACTTTATTATCAATGTTAATTTCTGCTATTGACCTGTAACAAGGATTTTACATGATAAGAGTTGTCACTCAGAGGATTGTACTATATAAAATGTGATGTACAGCTACGCGGTTGCGTTCCTTGATGCCAGGAAAACCGCGTTGGTGATATAGCTGCATCAATATAACACCTTTTGGGCAGTATTTAACCATCAAAACATCTTTTTAAAGTTTATATTGTGTATTTATAAGACAATAGATTGCTTATAGGTTTAAAAAATCATGTTGGATATTTTTTGGGCTTGTAATCTGTTTATTTTACTTGTATGAAACTGCCTTTGGAAGTCTGGATTCATGCATTGCAGGGACAATCATAGGGAGTAGTTGAAAGATTTATTATTCCATCTAGCCTTAATTTTATCTTGATGAATATTAAGAGTGTTATTCTTGGGATATATTTTCAACTCATATTGAAGTGAATACACTTTTTTGTCTTGTCTGCCATCGATTGGGATGCTTTTTGATGGCTTTGTTATGTTTTGTTGGGTGTTTGTTTTAGGGGTGAGTGTTATGCTGCTCTGTGTTTTTAGGGGTGGGTGTTTTTGTGGTCTATGTTTTAGTGATGGGTGGTGTGGTGCTCTGTGTTTTAGGGGTGGGTGGTGTTGTGCTCTGTGTTTTAGGGGTAGGTGTTGTGGTGCTCTGTATTTTAGGGGTGGGTGTTGTGTTGCTCGGTGTTTTAGGGGTGGATGTTGTTGTGCTCTGTGTATTTTGTATTTGTGTGTGCGTTGTTGATTTTTTAATGGGAGGGAGGGGGTGAGAGAAGGGATGATCTTTTGGACAAGTAGAGAGAGAGAGAGACAAAGAGAGTGGGAGGTAAAGACATTAAGGAGTAGTGCAAAGGAGAGAAAGAGAGATGGGCAGACAGGGTGAGAGAGAAAGTGGGGGGAAGAGGGAGGTAAAAGCATTAGGGAGTGGTGAAAAGGAGAGACAGTAAAACGGATGAAAAGTTATAATGCAGAGGACACAAAAAGCGGCAGGTAAACAATCCACCTCTAGATCTACTCTTTGGGTTGTGTGCTCGTGTGTTTTGGTTTTCACCAATTTAGTTAAATTTCGTTAGGTTTTTGTAAGAGCAGGATCTTTAGGAAAATGTGGAAACTGTATTTCGATTTGATTGTTTGACGCTCTGTACAGCTGCCAGTGGTGCATTTTCTCTGCATTTTGCAAACGGGACAAGCAAAAACTCATCTAGATCTAGCCTATTGATATAGTAACTATAGTTTTATCAGCGCTGTAGTTTATTTCTGACGTCAAGAATCACTTGGCCTTGCAACATTTGAGATTTCAACGCAGCAGACGACAGATTGCCTTTCGGGATGCTTGTTTCTTCTTTAAAATCCATGTTTGTTTGATAAATTGACTAAGTTGTGTGTTTAAGGTTTCAGAATGTTATGGACTTTGTACTCCTCATAGAGTTATAAAGAGTCTGTGCTGTGTGTGCAGGTAAGATTGTAGCCTACAAACCATAACACAAACCAAATTACAAAGGCAAATTTCACAAGTTTGGTATAATGTTCTTTTACATGCAATTGCAGTGCAAGCATTGCCTCCAGCTCATTGTTGATTGCGTTTCTTTGGTATCGCCATTTTTTTCATGACGGTGAAAATGGACTTTACTCTTGCTGAATTTTCTGGTTTAACAGTGAATGACAAATCTTATAATTTAAAATCCTTGGATATAATAGGCCTTATTTGTAAATAGGAGGTAACTTATCTTTTTGTTTTGTTTTTAGTTACATAGATTTATCTGGGAGGACATCATTAACATGTCGTCTAGAACACTAAAAGCTATCCTGAGCTGCAAGCTTTTTTTCAGGGAAGTGGGCTGATGGTTGCAGGACTGTGCAAGGCCGAACTAGTGGAGCTAGCTAGCCATCATTGCATCTGAAATCAACCTTTTGGTTGATCCGGAAAGTTTAGTGGAGGACAGAGCAGAAATTATAGGCGAAAATCCTTGTTACTTTGCAAAGAATGTCCACCTGACATGGGACAGCTCTGGGAGCAACATGCAGAAAAGCCGGCCAAAGTTGTTTCTTCTCATATTTCCTTGCATGGTCTATTGCTCATGTTCAGATTAATAAAAATTTAATTGTATTGTTTTTTGTACAACTACATGTGGTTTAGGTGATTTACAAAGAAACTGCATCATTATTTTATTTATATTCTGTTACAGAACATTGTCCTTTCTGGTGGATCAACCATGTTTCGTGATTTTGGCCGTAAAATTCAGCGAGATGTTAAGCGAGTGGTTGATGCCAGGTTGAAGGCTAGTGAGGAGCTCAGCCAAGGTCGCATCAAGGTGAGAATATTCATTGGAATAGTATGATTAAAACTAAACTGGGTTCCCCCCATTGCAGAAGTTGCTGAATCTTACTATGGTCTTTGTGGGCAATTATGACTTGGGTGTTCCAATAAAATGATGTAAAAAGTTAGTTACATTGTCATATTTTCTAATTTTGATACATGACATTTTGCAGCCCAAGCCCATTGATGTGCAAGTTATCACCCATCACATGCAGCGTTATGCAGTTTGGTTTGGAGGCAGTATGTTGGCTTCCACAGTAAGTATTTCTTCTATTTTCATTGTCTTTCCTTTCACAGTTATGTTTAAATTGGTTGTGCAAGGCCAGCTGCAAAGGGGGTAATGCTAAACAAAATTATGAGATATATAGTTCTTTTAAGAATATGTTTTTTCTTCGAACACTTTGATATTGGTGTTGGGGGGGTGGGGGGGGGGGGGGTCGAATAATCTTTTTTTTTGGGGTGGTATTGTTTGCTGATGTTTGAAGTTGACTTGCTCCATGCTGTTGATAGAAGTATGTTTTAGTTGGCGTTTTTGTGAACAGATGATTTTTAAACAGAAGGATGTTTGATATACACTGGAGTTACACTATTAATTTACAATGTTGTACTAATCTATGGTGATTGTTTAATTTCTTGTTTGATGTTTGATTATTTAACTGATTATTTTATTTTCTATTGTTCAGTTAGGTGTACTTGCTAATGTGTTAATTTGAGAAGATATCCTTTAGTAGTTGTGCAATATTAAAATAATTTACTGTTTATCTTTCAGCCGGAGTTCTATCAAGTGTGCCACACCAAGGCAGACTATGATGAACATGGGCCTAGTATATGTCGCCACAACCCTGTCTTTGGTGCAATGGCTTAAAATTACCAGGTTTTGCTCCTTTAGACACAACACAAACCAGGGCAACTGCTTTATCTGTGCATGCTGTGCACATCTGACTGCAATGTGCAGTCAACCATATCGTGCTATCTGAGAAACCATGCACTAGGCCTTATACAAGAACAAGTATGCATCTTGTTGGAATCCATGCATGTGAGAGAGTGAATGTTTTGAATAAGAGCTTTCAGACTGCTTGATTTTCGTTTCGTTTCCACATCGTCTTTGTTGGACATAGCAAGCTGGAAGTGAGCATTTAACATGTTATGAAGTGGTCTAAAACTGTGTATGGAACCAAGTGTATTTCCCACTTTCACTGAAGATGTAATGTTTGCTAATCGTTCTTCCATTAAAATATTTTCATTTGTTGCGGTACATTTTGTACAGTTTCTTAAATTTGATACATGGGTACTTACGGTTTTATCTGTTGTATTACTACTGTTGTTAAGAATTGTATGTTAATGCAGTGTATGCTGACTTTTTCTCAAGTTCTTTGGAGTATCAATTCTTTGGACCCTCAAGTATTCAATTTTGCTTCCAGTAAATTTTACAGATTATTATTTTATTTTTAAAAACAGGAAATAAAGGGAATGTATATTTAGATAATGAGTGAAATATTGCCCGAAAATCTTTTGCCTGCAGCTTATTTGATTAACCATGCCGGTTTAAATGAAATAATTTGGACTGAAATCTTTAAACTAACATGCTTCTGCTGTCTATAAAATGCAGAAGTATGAATACTTACTTACTTAATGCCCGTCACCCCTGCCAGGGTATGGGCCGCCAACAACAGCTCTCGAGTCCTCATTCCTGTGCCATTCTTTCTAATCGACTCCAGGTGTAGACCATAGAAGTATGAATAGTCATTGACAAATTTGTAAGGTCTAGCCTATACCTTCTTCATAATGTATACTAAAATACTGGCTTTCATTTTTACCGTTGTCCTAATATAATAGAATCTGTCTACGTATGTTCATGTACAAAGGTTTTCTATGTCTTTTCTCATGTTTTCTACTTGTAAATATTATACTGAGGTAGTGGATGCCTTTAAAGAATGGTACAGAAGATTCCTTTCAATGTGTTCTTTTCCTAGTGTAAGTTCCATAGAGTAAGAATGGTTTGTACTTGAATGGGTATGCCTAAAATGTTGTAGCAAATGTTTTCAGAAGCAAAATTTTTAAAGTTTTAGAAGGAAAAATGCATTAGAAAATGCAAATAGCACTTAATAGTTTGGACCGCTAACACACCCTGGATTCAAATGTTAAAAGTTCATTTAATTTGGAGCAGTACTAAAAGAAGAACCAAAGCATTTTCAGAAATCAATATATTAGATTACATATTCATTGTTAAAAATAGTCTTGACAAAACATTTTGAATGATTGCCATTGAATGTGGAATTTCCTATATTTGTAACCATATATCTCAACTGAGACTGTTAAAAGTTTATTTTTAATGAATGGTTATGTAATTGTCAAATTTGCATTTGTTATTGAAATAGCCTTAGCTAGTTCTTGTTGCTGTGTTGGAAGTTGGTGGCAGGTGCACACATGATAACAATACAAAAATTACTTCACCAAATTCCCCAAATTATACCTAGATTTTTCCAATTTTGAATTCGCCTTACCTTATATTGAAGCACATTTTCATTTTTCTGGACCTGTTTTTGAGACCTACAGATTTTTGTGTTACAATGTCCGTCATTAGTGATCTCCCTTGATTAAGAAAAAAAGAAGAAGAGAAAATCAAGTTGTTTTCTGCAAGGTTTGTTTATTGTTTTTACATAATTTTATTTTTTGGTTACAGCTATTGAGATAAAAGGAAAGTATTCTGGGCATTCAGTTAATCAAAAATCTATTCTTTTGCAGTATAAGTGTTTTTTTTTTTTTTCAGTTTCAGACCTCTCTTTACATACTGTGTTGCATTTCTGTTGATTGTTGTAGTTAAATTCCTTTATTCTGTCAGTTGCCTATGCTGAGTGAACAATATTTTATTTGAGTGAAATAATACTGCTCTGCTAAAGAGTTCAGTAATGTTTATAGCACAAAGTTGGGATGCAGTATGTAGTATAATTCTAAGCTTATCAGTGCTTGAACTTTTTGTTCTGCTGCAAATTCTGATTAATAGTGATAAACTTCAAAATTTGTAATCTTCTATGATTTGCTGAATGTATGGGCCTATGAATACAGTTACAAAGGAATTAATTGAATTAAAAAAGTGCAAGAAAAGTTTGTCGATTGTGTGTGCATCACCCCCGTTGGGGTGCCGGGGGTTTCAGTATAAATAGTATCCCCACTTTCTGGAAATTTAGTGCTTTAAATTCCCACTGTCGCTGTCTTCTCATTTGCTCTTTCTCACTCCTGCTCTGTTCTATCAATCTGCTATACTATCGTCTTCTTCGCTAGACCAGTCTCCTACCTTTTTTCTTGAAAACTCTTCCGGGACAAGACTCCTTGTTTGTGTATGAGGTCTGTTGGATCAGCTTGGGAATATTGGACGCTTTCTGCCAGGTGGTCACTAGGGCTTCCTATGATGTTATTATTTAGCAATATAGGCATTTTATATGTATGTGTTTTGTTGATAATTTATTATGATGTTTGTATTCTATTTTGTTTTTGTAAACGGGGGTTCGATAAGTTGGGGTGAAGCCTCAGCCGTCCCCTGCGTGGGATGTCTTTATTGTAAAGTGACTGGCTGGTGGAGGGCATTCAGTTTTCCCACTGGGGTTGTTTCAGCAGATCTTTTATGCGGATTGGGGTTTGTACGGTCCTGATTTGGCTCGGAAGAGTCCGCTGGACCTAAAGCAATAATAATGTAATGTAATGTGTGTGCATCTCTTTATTTCTCTCTCTCTCTCTCTCTCTCTCTCTCTCTCTCTCTCTCTCTCTCTCTCTCTCTCTCTCTCTCTCACATCTCTCTCTCTGTGTTATACCACTTTTCTTTGTATTGTGTTAGTTTTTAGACTCGCATGCATAGCAACATGATTCTATGTATTCCCCCAAAACAAAAACAAAAAAAAGACGATGTTTGCAAATCTTTGCAAGATGAGTCCTAAATAGTTCATAACCCCTCCCTCCCCCTTCCCCTCACCTTCCACCCCTCCCCAAAAAAACCGAAAAATGTGTCCTTCTGCTTGCCGTCTACGATCTGGACATGCAAAACTTGCACATGGATTAATATCTCAAAACCTATTTCAACTATCGCAACCAAACTTGGTAAGATGGTGTATATCCACAAAGAGTGTATGAATTTATATTTGTTCATATACTCTTTGATATCCATGAGACCTCATAAATGATCAGTGAATGAATGAATGACTTCATGTCAAGGTCACAGGGTCAACAAATGTTAAATGACAATTTTAAACAAAATTTAACATTGTTAAATGTTATTAATATTGAAATTATGATTCATGATAGATATCAATAAGACACATCCTATGCACAGTTGGTCAACTTTTACTCCAAGGTCACAGGAGCTGTCCAAAGTTAATATAGGTACTTTGAAGTAACTTTGACCCTAAACTTTGAGAGCTATAAAGCCCAAACTTGTTGTATTTAGAGATTATATATTGATTTTTGTAAGTGTTCCATTTTTCTTGTTGATCCTGAATGTCAATGTCATTTTAGGCCTTGTAAAAACATGAAGATGAATAAAATTGATCATGCAACAGTTTTTGAACACAGTTGCATTCATTGACTGCCTGTATACGAGCAATACCGTTTATTCATTACCACTTAATAAAAGTACCTATTCTCTATGTAATGCAAAATCTTGTAACAAAATGTTACATCTATTTCAAAATCGTTTCATATTAACAGTTTATTTCACAGAATAAGGCTAAATGCTTGGCGTGCTCGTTTCATAAATCCTCCAGTACTTTGTAATTGTGGTAACATTTTGAATGTAAATAACTTAATATTTGAATGTCAACAAAATTATAACCATTTTCAGCCTTTAATCATTAGATTAAATAAATTAAAGCTACCTATGTCAATCTCAAATATTGTATATCCAGAACTGAGAAGAACATTCTGATTTCGCCATAGAGCTTAATGCTCATAGATTTAATTAGAAGTCATGAATTATCCAATTTCTTCTAATTTGTTTGTTTGTATGTTGTTTTAACTTCTAACAATTAGTCTAGCAATTTCATTTAATTCTTTGTACCTAATTTCTTTAATTAAGCAATATTTCTTAATTATTTATTTTTAGAGGGGAGGGGACGCGGAAAATTATTTATTAATTTGTTTTATTTATTTTTTTTAAATGGGTTGTGTGGAAGGGGTAGTGGCCTGGAGGCCCAACTTCAACTTTCTGTAAGACTCAAAATGGCATTTATAACTACTTCGTTCTTCACAGGTAAAGTTGAAAGGTTCGACTTTTTTAAATATTTTTAAATGTATTTATTTATTTATTTATTATTATTATTATTATGTTTGTTTGTTTCTTAACATGAACTAACTGTTATAAGGTAATGTATGAAGTTAAAAGTGTATGTCAGTAGTATGATGATTTTTATGGTTAGATAATTTAAAAAATATATAATTATGATGTGCTCATGGTAGATTTCGTAAATTGTTTATGTTACATCAGTACAACTTATGTTAATCTGATGAATAAAAATTGATACCACAACAACAAAAGCCCAATACTCACAGTAGAATAGAAAATAAACATGCACGCACAATTTAAAACAAACAAATCAAAAACAGCAACAACAAATAACAACAACAACAAAGTAAACAGCGCTGAGTCCTTGGCTAGTTAGGGCACAGGCTCGGAAGTCGCTTCTTACGTCTTTGTAACATAGTGTCTTTGCGACTTTCACTTTCTAGATAGGTAGATACCACTACCTACCTAAATGTTAGTGAAAGTTACAAAGACGAAAGTAGAGACTTACGTCGTTTCGAGTGTGTGTGTGGGCAACACTTTCGTTAGCTCGCGACATTCGTTCATTAAAAAAAAATAGCCTTTGTCAATGGATATACTCGTGAGAGCACGGCGAACCCAAGAGTTGCTTGTTTTATTTATTGCTTTGATAATGAGTTGAGAGTCTGTCATTGCTTTCATTCTCCATTTTCACTGTTGAGAACTGACCCGTCGATCCACACGTCTGACTGGATCGCTTCCCTCGCAACTCTCTCTCTCTCTCTTGTCGTCTGCTTGAGGCCAAAAATAGCAGTTCGCGAGAAGTGACGTCACGGCTCTTCGAGTTCTCCGCGCCCGGTGCGTTCCTCTCAATGGTGTGTTAGCAGTGTGCGAGTGTTGTCTCAGCAGCGTGGTAGTAGAAAGTCACCGTGAGTTTTTGTACCTCGCTGCAAAGGAAAAAACTGCATGAGTCCTTGAATGTGAATTTGTTTTTCAAGTTGTGCGTGAGGTGTCGATCGAAAGCCTGGAGTAGGCTTGGACACTGCACAGCCATGCGGCTGATATTTCGCTGGAGTTTCTGTCTTCTTGTTTATTTTCTGAATGTACTTGGGCCTACGTCGGAGGCATTGCAGTTAGGTAAGTCACTTTTCTCCCCTGTCTTACTTTATTTCTAATATTGCTCTTGGCTGTCTGTAGAGCGATCACACGCGACTGGTCTATTCGTTCTTCTTGCACCTTTCTAAACGTACCTGTAGCACGGTACAAGGGACAAAACAACAACAACAGAAAGTAATAACTTTGATGACTTGCTCCAGGTGTTGCGGTTACTGTGAGCTGCGGGGGGGGGGGGGGGGGGGGGGGGAGGGGGGGGAGAGAGGGGAGGAAAACAGATGTCGATCGTAGCCGTAGGCCTAGTGTAGTCAAGTGCCTTGAGTCGAGAGTGTGGCCTTGTCAACTTCGTGTGAATGTTGCTTCACAGGGGGCTGCCCTTAGCCGTAAGGAGTGTGTGTGCCCTTTTCAGCCAGAATCTTTCCTCCGTGTTTTGAGACAGTGATGCGAGTTGACAGGTCCACCTAAGCAGACACGGGTCCTCCCAACTGCGTCAAGTCAGCCTCGTCAAGTAATGATCCATACGACCATAGTATAGCCACCAACCGAGTTAATCAGAAACCCAGTAAATCGGTTTAAACTCTTTAGTGACCACTGGACAATTTGTGGTAATTTCATATGCCTACATACAATAGAATTCACAGCTTTTATTAACAAAGGACACGTAATAATGAGTTGTTTCCTTGTCTACATTCCTTTATTTATTCAGATATTCTGTCTGAGTAAATTTATACTGCTTAAATTAAAAGTTTGCTGTGTGTATGCATGTGTGGAGGGGTTGGTGGATGGGGTGATGTGGAAGAGGAATGTATTTGTGTGTATGTTTATTTTGTTTGAAGGGAGGGGGGGGGGGGGGAAGAGGGGTAAGCAATAATTAAATGTATTACATACATCAGAATGCATACTATACACAATGAGTGGCCCTGTTAAAGCAGCTTTAATTGAGAAATTTACTAAAACAGCTTCATCAGTTCATGTGTTTGAATTTTAGTTTTTTTTTAATATATTTCACATAAGTGTGTTCATACATTTCTGTACAACAATATTTTAATAGTAACTAGTAGTTATATAGGAGCTACGATTAATAGATGGAGCCCTAATACTTTTCTATATTGTACAGTAATGGGTCACATTTTTTACAGGAAATGTTTCTCAATTGTGAACTCTTCTCTCGTTTTGTTCTTGCTTGGAATCGTGGAAGTATGTCTTGTAATGATAAATTCACTGAGTAAACATTAAAGGCCTAAAAATATGGGGTATTCATATGTAAAACCAGAAAGTGGGTTGCTATGCTGAGGTATGTGTCTACTCTAAAGTTGCCCACTTTTGGTAAAAAAATATTTCATTCAGCATACATTTATAACAATTAACATCTTATAATTTGCATAAACTCATTTCAATGCTTTCCAGATAGCTGGAAGGAAAATTGAAATTAAACATTTATATCCACCATTGGCACCATATCTCATTATATGGCACATGGGGATGACTATTCCAGGAAAGAGATTGGTAAGGACCTAAATCTACACTGAACCACCAGAGCAATCATACTGCTAAGAGGGATAGTGAGAAGTGGCCACTTTAGCTTTATCTTGCCCATCGCAAGACTTGAAGTTGAACCTGGGTCATCGGTGTGCCATGCAAGCACTCTACCTGATTGAGCCACACAGTGGTGGGACCTAGATAGCTTGAGTGTCATCTTAAGCCTAAAGACCATGCACAGAGATGAGGTTACAAACATGACTCACTAAAAACAAGCCTTCAGGTTCTCTGGAGCATGAAATTGTTTTCTTTTTTTCTTACACTAGTTAAAAGGATGGAATGACATTGTGGAAAGAGCACGACTGTAAAATCCAGTCTCATGAAGGGTCTTGGCCAGGTTAAGAACAGATAAAGGGATAGGGTGTGTTTCAGGCCACTGGACTGATAAGCAGCCTTTTAGTGGTCCAGGTATTTGCTTTACCCCCAGCAGGACACAGACTAGATTAAAACCATTGACCTCAAAAAATGTGGCATACAGAAATCATAAATGATACAACTGCATGCATGCACTTCATGGGTTATTAGTTTTATTGCTATTGGTTTGTTCCACTTATTTAAGTTATTGTTGTGATTTTGCATCGCATTGATCATGCAATAATGGCATGAATACTAGAGCCGAAATATATACATGAGAGAGAGAGAGAGAGAGAGAGATAGAGAGAGAGAGAGAGAGAGAGAGAGAGAGAGAGAGAGAGAGAGAGAGAGAGAGAGAGAGAGAGAGAGAGAGAGAGAGAGAGAGATACAAGTTCTCGATTAATCATCCATTCTTTTTGCACGGAGTGCTTTCCAAAATTTAAGTTTAAAAGAAACAAAAACAATCATATTATTATTATTTCATATTGTTGGAGAATTAACCAACATTAATTAAACATTTTCAGAATTACCTTTGAAAATACTGCTTAAAGTAGGTAAGGCTGCTGTGCTCCATTGTCATCTCCAGCTTCCTATACGCTTGCGAAACATGGACCCTCACTGCAGATCTACAACGAAGAATATAAAGCATGGAGATGAGGTGCTACAGAAGACTTCTGGGTATTTCCTATAACCAGCACCTCACCAACAACGAAGTCCGACAGACCATCACACAAGCCATTGGACAACACGATGACATGATGGTGTTCACAGTGGTGAAGAAACGGAAACTCCGATGGTATGGCCACGTCACGTCAGGCCCTGCAAAAAGCATCCTGCAAGGCACGGTGCAAGGATGCAGAAGAAGATGGAGAGAGAAAAAGAGGTGGAAGGACAACATTCGAGAATGGACTGGTTTGACACTGAACGAAGCCCTGAGGGTTGCTGAGAACAGAGAAAGATGGAGACCGCTGGTCAAACGATCATCTGTGGTGACCCAACGACCTTTGAGTTACGGGATAGGATAGGAAATGTAATGTAATGTTGGCAATCAATGCATCTTTGACATCATGAAATGATGTATTTAACTAAATCTGCTAAAAAAATATAGGATAAATTTTCAAAGAAAATTACATTAGAAAAGTCATAACAGCTAATTGCAGTTGAAGTTTTTTCTTGGCTTAAAATTTAGCGATTTCTTCCTTTCGCGTACAGCTACCTTGTTGTTATGAAAAGTACTTTGACACATTGAAAGAAACTGGAAGCCTACACGCACCATTTGCTACAGGCACTATGGTAAATCCTCCCTGTAAAGCAGTTTGGTTTCTGTTCCCTTTCTTGGTTTCATGGTCGAAATAGAATGAATGGATTGAATGTCGGGAGTGGGGAAAGAAGGAGACAATGCGGTCTGGTTTACTAAACAGGTTACCTTGTAATGTGTCCAGGTGTGCGGACAGTTACATTTTGCTTCTTGACCGCTGGCCTTCGAAACAAGAACTTTTTGAATTTTCTAACATATCTTTTTAGGAGAGTTGATTTACTATAAATTAGTATAATAATGATTTATTGGCAACTATCTCCATTTTTGTCTGTGATAAAGGAATGCTTCTCCCTGTTCAACTAAAATAAATCAATAAAGTGATTAAGTATAGCATAAAACTTAGTGTTGGAGTTTTGCTGTCATGAAACAATTAAAATGGAATATGAATGTTAATTTGAAAAAAATAAATACAATTGTTTCCTTAAATTTTAATTTTAATTGAAAATTACAGGTAATAAATTATATATATTTTAATTAAACTGCAAACCCTATCGTGTGGATCAGTTATGCAACAAATGGAAGGTGAAAAATCAAATGGCTGAAATAAACCAGAGTTTGACAGTTTGTAGGCTTAGAGCCTAAATCGTGAAGGCAATTAGCATAACCATCTGTTGTTATTCTGTTGATTGTCAACAGTTTGGTGTGAGACGTGGCTTTTCAGATAACGGGGTGATAAAATCCGCAAGTTTGAACACAGTGACTGCGTTGGGTCATTTACGATTAGACTGCAGTGCAGAGAAAAAAAGGGTTTTAAGATTCGTGCAGAAAAAGTAGGGGAACCTTATGATCCGTGTATTTGGTAGATTTTGTGGCCTAGAGCTGGGAAAGTAAGGCTAATACTAGTAATTCACAAGGTTATTTTAATCGGCCACAAACGTTCCTTGCACAGCGTAATCATTGCCCTAGGTAACCACAGGAGGGACGGGAAAATTACCAAATACACAGACCGTAAGTTCCCCTATCTGCACGAATGTGTGGGACTCAAGAGGCAGAGATTTTAACTACTGTCAACAGTAATCTTAGCTAAAAGGATGACCGGACAACATTCTTAACACTAACAGGATGCGCACCAAGAACCATCTGGTCAGGCAAATCTTTTTATTTTATTATTATTATTGGTTTTTTTTTGGTTCATTTACCGCTGAACTGCTCATTCAACAAAGCAGGGCCCCTATGTTACTGATTTTCTTACAAAGACGCAAGGCATCGAAGCAGAAGTCACAATCGCAGCATCAGTGTCAGTCTCATTTGACGTGATGCGTATTTTTGTTGTCCACATGCAGCTTGGCAAGGTGTTGAGTGGCCAAGTAAAGGCAGGTGGAAATCACAGTGAATTAAAAGCGTTTATACGCTGTTCCTTTGCCACCGTCGAGGACAGGGCAGGCGTTCCCTGGACCCAAGGGTTAGTGGATAGGCGATTGATTAACTAGGTGAAAGAGCTCTTTGCTATGTTTGTGGTTTCGAAACGAAACGTTACCGTAGCGGCCCCCTTACAGCTGGTCATAATCACAGGCCATGTGTTTTTAGACGGAGGTGACGAAAAGGGCCCTAGGGTTATTAACGGTTACGAAGTTCATCGTGACATTGCACTCGAGAGCTGTTGTACGCAGTGATCGAAATAATCCACCTGTCTTCTATTAATGATCGAGTTGTTTACTTGTCTCCCCTCAGGCATAAATTCCTACATGTTTTCTCTGTATAGTTGCAGCTTATTGCGTTTGCTCTTTACTTATTCGTTTCCGTGACACTTGTCACCGCCTTCTACCACATACTCATTAAGAACCGAAGACAACATTTTATTATTTGGTTGTAGGTTTCGTTTTGTGTTTGAAAATGACGATAGTATGGTCATGTTGTTACTGTTAGGCAGTGTCGCATAGGTGAGGGGTTACTTCAAAGACATCTCTGCGTGCTCCCTTCTCTTGGTGTCGTTCTCAGATTTCATCTCGGACGGCGCCTTTGTCATTGTTGTGTCGTTCCCCCATTGATCGCTCTTGTCCACTTCTACTTGTCAAAGAGACTAGCAGTTGCTAGGGTCCTAGGGAGGGACACTAAGAGAGAGGATTTTTTTCGTTGTTCTCTTTTGGAAGAGAAGAAAGACAGCTGGAAAGATTTTGGTTGAAATATGAAAGTAATTATTATTGGAAAATAGGAGTTAAGAATGTGGAGACTACTACTACTACTACGACTACTACTACTACTACTACTAAGTACTACTACTACTACTACTACTACTACTACTACTACTACTACTACTACTACTACTACTACTACTACTACTACTACTACTACTACTACTACTACTACTACTACTGGATGCTGCGATATACGTGGTTATCGCCAAAATACCAATCACGCTCAAAACGCGGTGATCTATACATGCTCACATGTTTCACCCATTCTCACACACGCCTAACAAACACATATCTATTGCTCAAACATGTAGTGTAAAGGGAGGGAGGTCCCAATTAGAAGACGGGAAAGATTTCTAAAGTTAAAATTGACTGCATCCAATACCGTTATTGAAGGGAGGGAGGAAATCGGAGTACTCGGAGAAAACCCTCGGTGACCTGAACGTCTCTTATCTAAGTCACATATGTTCGTCCCCGGCGGGGTTTGAATCCGTGACCTTCGGCATAGAAAACCAGCTCCTTATCAACTGAGCTACCAGACCAACCCTGACATTGGTGAAACTAGTTTGGTACGTTATTTAAAATGGTGTCAATAAATCTCCAGCCCATCACTTTAGGCGAGACACCTATATCATTTGTGTTCTACACAAACTTTTTGTCTCCCTGTTATTTAATAAAGACAGATTCTCCTATAATTATATCTTTGGACACTTAAGCTTAACGATCGCTGAGAGTGACTGCCAAACAGGAAATTTGAAGAAAAGAGGCGAGGAAAAAAAAAACACGAAAAAAAAACAACACCAAAGAAAAATTGCATGTTTTCACATAAATTATAACTGGATGAAAATGAAATATGAGATTAAGGCTTGTGCAGTGCGGGATTTAAGAAGAATGAAGGACTAGACAAATGAGACTCGGTGCGATAGAGATGATTAGGGATCAATAAAGATGGTTAGATGTCAAGGAGGCGTGGTGGTTGTCAAGGACGACCAGAGGGCTTTTCTCGATAGAGACAATTGACAAAGGCATCTCGTGACTGAATCTTGGTTTCGCTGTCCCCAGCTGACAAAGTGGCCATGCAGGCGACTCCCGTGGCCTTGGCTTACCAAACAAATCACACAATTTGAACCGGGAACGGACCAAAGGTCTGCCACTTGGCGCACATTGAAAACTTTTCTAGGGTTCTGTTTAGGTAGCTTGAAGTAGGAGCATCCTCCATCTCGCGGTTGAGACGAGACTGTCGCTCAGTCTACTGAATGCGTCATTCACTCTTTGATTTCATTTACCTCCATCCTTTGTTTTATTAGCCATTTGATTTCATTGCGATTGACCATGATTAAACGTTTGAGACATGAAAGTACTGCTACGTTTTGTTTAACGACCATTGGGTAAAACTAAAAGATTCCAAAAATTGTCTTGACTTTTAAGAGCTCATTTTTCCATACTTAAGGTACATATATAGGATACAGTTCATGTTGCAAGTGATACCATCAGCGTTGGAGTGAAATCAGAAATGGCTAACTTGATGGGAGATCGATCCCTCCGGATTTAGCGATAATATGTAGTGCGCCCTTCCATCCGTTTTTCTCCTTATTTTTTTTAACCTTCTACAAACTCACCCCACATCCTACAAATCTTTCTCTGAATGACATGTACTCTTTTTCAGTGTTAATGCCGGGAAATACTAAATTTACTCCGTTCAGCGCAGTTCTTTTTCACTTCTTCTAAAGTAGTAAATAGACACGAAAACAAACTTGTGGACATGTCCATGTAACTACTGTAGTTTGAAGATTGCGTATTTGGTTGGATCTATGCAAGTTTATTTAACCTATTAGAAAGCAGTTTTGGACATCGTTAATTTCACGTCCTAAACTGTACTTAGTCATGTACCCTGTAATGTATCGCAATTTGATAGCGATCAGAATGATGGTTGTTGGTAGTTAATGCGAAATTTATTGCTTTGTCTGCACAGGTGCTGCACGCAACACATGTTTTTTTTTGTTTTTCTCTTGTTAGATATTTGTAGAAATACTAATTATTATGTTACAAAAAACAGCTGCTACATCTCTTGTGTCTATTTTATCGTGATATTAACCATATTGTGTATGACTCTCCGTGCTTGTGAACTGCATTTTGAGGCCTTTTTGTCGGTTTGTACAGTCTCTACAATGTAGGAAATAATTATTATTATATATATTAATAGGACTGGATGCAGATCAATTCATAAGCTATTACAGTTACACTTGCATGATTGTTAGTATTATATTAGTTTCATTTGATTTTCGAGCGACGTGAATAAAGAAGTATGGGCGGGGTCGTGTTTCAGGTATTTAAAGTAACAGTCATTTAATGCACACATTGTATTTGTTTCATGAACTCATGCACTTATTATCATTAGAATAGTAATCGTGCATATTGAAGGCCATCGACTGCTGTTACATTGTCTAGATGAACACTGCATCGACTGCTGTTACATTGACTAGATGAACACTGCATCACGCCTGGCGCCTCTCGGGTCAGCCACTAGGAATTGTTTTCATTGCTGAAGCACGACATCGAGAGTAATAAGCAGATAACACAAGATTGTCACTGAGAAGATAAGGTATGATGTCAACTAATTTGACCATCAAATTACTATTTTAATAGTTCAGGATAAACGCTTCTGATACCTTTCACGTATGGATGCTCGTACGTCGTAATCTTTTAGCTTATCCTGCTTTGTTGCAGTTGATTTTAGTCATTCGTGGCTTGCTTCTTTTGAAGCTAACCCTCTGTACAAGATTATCGGTCTGTTTATTATGGCATGAACTGGAAGAAACAGTGTCCTAGTATTGTTTAATTCTGTTCATGTCATTGTATGTGCACACGCAGCACAGTCATTGGAAAGACTGTTCTTTGAATTTCTATTTAATTCTTGCCTAACATTCCACACTGTACCATACACAGGTCTGAGGCCTAAGGTTGGAAGGGTGGGAATGGATTTACGGCATGGGTGGTACGTTAAACGATTGCTGCTTGATCCCCAACCGCAAGTTCTGGTTGTCTCTGTAACTCGCGTGGACCTAGGAAAAAGGATGTCCACTTCTAACACATCCATTCTATTGATCAGATAAGGCGAGAAAAGGGTAGCACTGTTGATCCTCCCTCTGGTGTGCTCTTTTAAAGTAAAAGATAAGCACCTTGGCAGTATTGGAGTTAGTTAAGTGTAAAAAGGCCTTGGACAATGTAACTTTTCCTTCGGCAGGCGAAAAGCCGCCTTTACGGCTTTAGGTTTACTTTCAATGATGTTGACAGCTGTTCCTTCGGCAGGCGAAAAGCCACCTTTAGGTTTACTTTCAATGATGTTGACAGCTGTAAAGCTTCTATACAGTGAATAATAATGAGACAGGAAAATATTAGCAAGGTTATCATGATCTAGCTATGAAAGGAGGTGAGATTAGCATCTCAGACAGAGAAGTGGGGAGCAGCCAGCAAATAGGATGGAAGCAATTTGTGTTCGGGAAAAAACAAAAAGTATGTTGGGCATAAGTTTGGTAGCAGTGGAGAAGAAATGGGGTTTAAGTGTAGTGGAGTTGGAATCATAAAATTTGAAAAGGGTAGATTGGGTTTTCGGGTTAAACAAATGAGACTGTTGACACTGACCATCTTCCCCGAATTTCCGCCGTGACAACTATAAGTTCTATCAGTAGATAAGCATTCTTTTGGTGCGAGGTGTTTGGGTGGATACAAATGAATAGGGGTATAAAGCAAGGCTTACAGAGATACAGAGTATCAGAGACCACCACAAAAATTGCTTCTAAGACCCTATTTTTAAAATGAATAACACCTCGAAAATCTGGACAACATAAAATGTGACTGTGTTGTGTTTCTTAATAATTGCTTTCAGAAGTTTCTCTCCTTCCCCTCACCCCTCCTCCATCCCTCTCTCTCTCTCACTCTCTTAGTATCTCTCTCTCTCTCTCTCTCTCTCTCTCTCTCTCTCTCTCTCTCTCTCTCTCTCTCTTTCTCTCGGCTCGGTTCTCAACGTGACAAAAGAATAGATTTTGCGAGAGCCTATGAAACAAGATGAAACTTTTTATGTTTTAGGGCATTCATTATTTTTGCTGAGTAGCCTAGCTATCCCTCCATTGCTTGCCTATCTTGACATCCGAAATCGATCACTGGACAGGAGGTGTGTGGGTGGATACAGATGAAAAGGGGTATAAAGCAAGGCTTACAGAGGTACAGAGTATCAGAGACCGCCACAAAAATTGCTCCTATTTAAAAGAAAAAAAAAGTTAAAATAAGGGAAAGAGTGAATAACACCTCGAAAATCTGGACAACATAACATGTGACTGTGTTGTGTTTCTTGGGTTTCTTAATAAATGCTTTCTCTCCTTCCCCTCACCCCTCCTTCCTCCCTCCCTCCCTCTCCCTCTCTCCTCTCCCCCTCTCTCCCTCCCTCCCTCCCCCTCCCCCTCTCCCTCTCTCTCTCTCTCTCTCTCTCTCTCTCTCGCGCGCGCGCGCGCGGCTCGGTTCTCAACGTGACAAAAGAATGGATTTTGCGAGAGCCTCTGAAACAAGATGAAACTTTCTTATGTTTGGGGCATTCATTATTTTTGCAGTGTAGCCTAGCTATCCCTCGATAGCTTGCCTATCTGGACATCCGAAATCGATCACTGGACAGAAGGAAGTTGGGAGAGGAAAGATGACCGTACTCGCCTATTTACTTCTCGTACCGACCGTAGTCTACCAATAAGGTCGAGTTACAGAAACTAAAGCCTACCGTCCATATAGACAAACCCAGTTTAATCCTGCCAAGCATACTCACAAACCCTCTTATCTCGTTGGTCTACTGTGCTGAAAGACCGGTAGGCAATCCCGTTAAGAATGGGCTTTCGCGAACTTGTGTACTACAGTTTCGTGAATTCATTATAGACTAGAGCTCTATTCTTGCCGATAGTCAGCAGCATTTTAGTAGCTTTTGGCCAGCGACAGGGCTCAAAACATAATATGTAATTATAGTGACAGTTTCTTTCAACCAAGATATGGGTCAGACCCACCTCTGCGTTAATGTCAAATGCTGTATACATAAAGTAAACACTATATTTCTTGCGCTGTTCGTTTTGGCTCCAATGCTTGCATGTAATGTAAGCACGTTTGCTCGTTGCTTGTTTAAAAATAAAATACAACTTTATTTGTTTGAGCTGTTTGGAAGTTCTAGTAAGTGAAATTTCATTCTCACGTTATTAGCCTCTTTAATTACTCCGTAGGCTTCTTGGAGGTATATGTCAGCAGAATTATAGATATAGATAGATATATAGATAGATATACATGTATGTGTGTGTGCGTGTCTCGGTGCTTAGATTTGTTAATGTATACAACTATGGTGACACGCTCTGTTACATACTGGACATCTTCTACTGGGCATGTATGTGATGACGGTTTACAAGAGTGACCTAGTGTACAGTCCATTTGACTCATTTTGACCTTGCTCTGTTATGCCTTGATGCCCTGCCCTGTTTGTCCATGCTATCTGTGTATGTCAGGCCCTCGAGATGCAGGATAGACCAAATCCTTGGAAGATGAATACACGACAACTTTGCTAGAACCCTTGGAATGTAGTAAACATGGATCTTGTTTTAACCATAATGGTTTCCTTATGAAACAACGTGAACCTTAACGATTTTTTTCAATGTAGGTGTTTCGACGTTACAGTTTACATACTCCATATAGAGCTCTGTCTTTTATCCAAGGTATCACTTTATTTTATGTGGGTCAATGAAATCCAGAACCGCATTAGATTTATATTTGATAGCTCACTGATGCACCATACTGTCCCTCAACAAAACTAATGCTTTATTAATATATCAACTGCTGCTTTAGCTCATCATCTGCACAGGTGTATTCAGCGATGCAAGGTACTCAGTATGTCGTAGTCTTCTTGGGTCACCTAGGTTAATTTAGGTTCACTTGGCATTCCACTCTTAAAACGCTTGTTAGGTCAACTTAGTAATGTACATATCCTGCGACTTTTAGTGGCACTTCAGCATCACATCAAATTTTGCGCAAATGTTACGCACGGATTCATTGCATGATGAATTTTAAAAAAATGTTTTCGAAATGTTTCTTTTTATGACGAAAGTGGGGTGCGACATAAAAATGTTGAAATAGAACACCAACATACTGTCTGTCATATAATCATAATGTATACCGTAAACCCTATGTTTTGGTAAATATTTGTGTCAACCGCGCTCTTGCTCTCATCTCGTCTCCTCTACTTCCTCTCTTGTTCCACACTACCCACTTCCTTCCGATTTTTTACCTATCGGCAAATTCCTGGTCTGCCGTAAGAGTTAGTATCTTTAATATAGAGAGAGAAAGGGGGAGAGGGGTAATTGTGTGCACATTTCGTTACTGGTAGAGGAGTAGTAATTATAGGTTCTTATGCAGGTTCCTCACTGCAGTGGGTTACTATAAAAAGGACACTGAACAGATATACGCGTTATTCGATATTGTTGATAATGATCAATGTCAAGGTGGCGAGGGGGTGATTCGCCCTACACGCTTACGCAATAGGACGTTAAGCTTTCTATTCCCCCCCTGGCATTCTCTCTTTGCCGTATCTTTATTCAACATTCCTGCATCTTTCAAAATTCTTTATAAAACGAAAGGCAAACAACAGAAATATTTAAGTGCATTTTCTGAAAAAGTTTTTAGGTAAGGTATTTTCAGAAAGTTTATAGTTTAAAATTCAACAGGCTCTCTTCCTTTCATTTATCCGACGGTAGCTCTTGGTCTTTCCGATTGCATGACTCCGACTGTAGCTCTCCTTTCTTTTGACTTTGCATTGTTATTAACTCTCTGAATAGTGTGCCAAAAGGTCGCGACATGCAACATTCCTGACTTTTCTACATTTAACTTGTCTATAAGTATAAAGGCATCCCCAAACTTTTCTTTTTCATTCAGTCGCTGTCTGGAAGTTCTACGCGGTAAATGCCTTTCCCCTCCGTTCGGGTTTAAAAAAAAGGTTGTTGAGCTGGTGTTGGTGTAGTTAGATTCGCCGAAATGTGTTTTTTTGGCTGTAGTCCAACTTACCTGTCCTCGTCAGCTAGTAGACAAGTAGACAAAACACACAGGCCTGCTGGGTGCGTGTTCTACCTGCCTTTCCTGGCCTTGTCCTTTGACCGATGATTCACACTGCTGCTGACCGTGACACTGTCAACTGACACCTTTCCTATGTTGCTGGTTTATTGCTTATAGTCCTTCACTTTTGATGGGTATAAAATGCAATCCTAATTCTTATTAGAGCTGATCGCACCTATGAAAGTTCACAGGTGGTCTACAACTCATTTTTACTTCCATTCTTATCATACTTGTAGTACATTTAAAACAATGTCTTGCCAGCAAATTCATTGTTAGTGTTAAGTCCAGTACTAATTTTAGCTATGGTGATGTAAATATCATGCTTAATTTCTTGATTTAATTACTGTAACTTTAACGTCAGAACACATGACAGATGATTAAAATTAACATGTTAATTGGTGATAACAAGTAGAACAATTTGTAGTAGGACAGTAACAATACTGTGAAAAGAAGTGATCAAAACCCACGTCTCACCCTTTATGCCAATATCATCATCCATCGCCTTCCACATAAAACTTTATTATTATGTAACGTTTCTATGGCTTGGAAAACATGTATTATAACACGTTAACAAGTGGACTGTTTAACTTTAAGATATCATAAGGTATTTAAACTGGTAAGTTTATGTAACAACATCGCCAAGATAGGTTTTAAATCTTCTTCACTGAATGATTCTTTGGACAGAAGAGAGTTCGCACCAACTGTTTAATAGCTGCGCATAAAAAGATAATGCGTATTTAAAGAAATCTTGTGCGCACACAAGCAGGACATTGACATTATTTGTTCTCCAGGCATAAAGAAGTAGCCTTTTCCTCAAGCAGAACATTTTTCTTGGTTGAGTAGGTTTTGTATGCAAGTAAGAATCAGTTATTTCTGGTTTGGGTTTGAGTATTTGTCACTGAAATATTTCTGTATTTATATGAATGTTCACGCACATAGGAGTTTGTAACTGAGTTGAATCAACGTTTAATTATAATAGCAGTAAAATAGATTAACTTTCGGTACAATCATTTTCCCCATTCATTATGCATTGTGCGTTTATAATTTTTTTTTTTAATGTAATGTAAACAACGCTTCTCTTGAAAAAAAAAATCCTGTCCCTGACATCGCGTGATGAAAGGTAATACTGGCTACTTCAAACACTCCTGTTAGCTGTTGTCAGGTTGTTTACGCTGTCGTTGCATACAAACTCATAGACGGGAAATAAGAATTCATGGCCGTGCCTTGAACTAAACTGTATTATACTAGATAACCATTTTTAATGCTCTCTGAGTTACTCTAACAAAGGATCACATATTTTAGGTTACATAAATTGAATGCTAATGCTGGTTTCAAGTTAGTTCATAAAGATTAGAGGCCACATTTTAAACAGAAGCCTATAAAATTGTGAAGCGTAAAAAGAGCTTTAATAGTTTGTGGAGTTCAACTATTTACGGATTTCTGTTCTATACTTACTCTATAGGGAACTCTAAGAGAAAG